>CACRXK020001419.1:0-47316 GCA_902702795.2 Paramuricea clavata | reverse complement strand
CAATGCGTAAGCGGCAAGGCTCATCCTGTAGAGCGCTCAATATGACCCAAAGGCCATAGAGCGATATCTAACTACAGACGGTACCGTTTCGGCCTTATGGGCCTCATATATATATATATATATATATATATATATATATATATATATATATATATATATATATATATATATATATATATATATATATATAACCAACCTAATTTACTCTACAAATATATATTACATAACATGCAGATTAAGAACTGTGGCAGGGGCAGTGCCTTGTGAGCGACCAAGTGCATATGCCATGTCAACATTAATGTCACATGCAGAAAGCTTTTAAAAACAGTTAATAAGCCGGAGAACTTTTCAGAAGATGCTATATTTCCAACATTATTCCAAGTCTTAACAATTCGGTTAAGGAACGATCCTTGGAAAGTGGATGTTCTGCAGTAAAGAGATTTTAATATTATAGAGATGGATTCTGAGTACGAGTTCGATTATGATGTATAAATGATACAAAATGTTCAAATCAGTGTGGCAGAAAATACATTTATACACCAGATCTCTGATTTCTCGATCGTTAGTTAGTGGAAATAAATTGAGAGTTTTCAGTCTATCTTCACAAGACATTTCTCCAACTTTACTTTTTAAAATCCAACGTGTAGCGCGCCTTTGAACTCTTTCTAATGCAACTTATAGCTTCACATTAGCTGCAGCAATATACTCACTTGGATTACAAACCCTAACATTCTCATATTAATTCCACCAAGTCGCACACCCGATTACCTATATATACATGCATGAACTTACGGTTACAGCTCAACAGCTGGCTTCTGTAGCTCAGTTGGTTAGAGCGCTGCACCGGAATCGCAGGGCCGTAGGTTCAATTCCTACCAGAGGACCTTGTGCTGCATATTTCGCAGTCGTTCCTGGTTAGGTCTTAAAATGTATATATACTCACTTGGATTACAAACCCTAATATTAAATACACCAAGTGAAGTGCAAGAATCCAAATCATTATACTCCGTTGCGTAGCATAACTTTGATTTTACCGAAGTCAGATATAGTTTTCAACTACCTTTAGTGTCTCTAATTAGAGGACAAGTTCTCTTTAAGATAGCACGCATCATGTTGGCTTTCCTGACGATTGAGAAAATGTGGGAATCCCAGGATAAGTTGTTTTTGACAATAATTCCCGGATCTTTTTTTTGATGAGCACGTTGTAAAGTTACATTACCCAGACGATAGTCAGTAATACAGGTAATTTCTTTCGTGTTATTGTTAATACCTTACTCTTGAAAGCGTTAAATTTCATGTTAAAGCTATGACTCCAAGTGTTCAAGTTAGAAATATCATGCTGCAAACTTTCACAGTGGCTAAGAGATTTCACTGATCGGTACAACTTGGTATCATCTGCGAAGAGGCCGATTCTTGTCTGTTCCTGGATATAATATCAGGTAGGTCATTAGTAAAAATAACAAACAGCAGAGGTCCTACAAAGCTTCCCTGGGGAACACCAGAAGTAATGGGTTGGTACCGAGAAGCTACACCGTCTATCAAAACTCTCTGCGATCTACTGCCAAGATAGTCTGTAAACCAGTACGCCATACTATTTAAGCTTTTCAATGAGAATAACATTGTCTGCACAGTCAAAAGCCTTAGCAATATCCAAGTATAAAATGTCTGTTTGAATGTTTTGGTCAAGTGATTTTCCAATGGAGTAGAGAACAAACTGAAGCTGTGTTACACATGATCTATCACGCATAAAACCGTGCTGAAGTGAAGTAATTAGATGTGAGACATGGGCATAGAACCTGTTACTGACGCACCGTTCCATCACCTTGCTCACTATCAATAAAGAAATGGGTCTGTAATTTTCAGCAGGTTCTTTCTTATCTTTCTTATGGACCGGTGTTACGTCGGCATTTTTCCATTCTGTAGGGAAACGCCCAATGTGTAGAGAGTGATTTGTAACAATGCACAAAGACTTGGTGCGATTTCCGTGCTACATTCCTTTAGAATGCCTGCGGGTATCCCATCAGGACCGGTAGCTTTTGATGTGTCTAAACTAGACAAACAAGCTCACACTTTTTCCACTGTTAGCTCTATACCAGAGATTTCTATATCTGATCTTTTGGGGGAAGAGGACAAACTGGGCACTCGCTTGGTGAAGAAAAACAGAGCAAAAGTACGCGGTAAAGAGTTTTAGCTTTCTCTGCTTGTGTCTTGGTTGTTAGTCCAATACTTGTAACAATAGAGACTAACCCTGAGCGATAATGTAATATGGTATGGTTACGGTATGGTTATGACTATTGATGTACTTATGGCTATAGGTATGGTTACTCCCGCATGTTCCGTTGTTAAACGTTTCCTTCCAGCTCTGAGTAGAACACAAATTTTTAAATATTATTTATTAAAATACATATGAAATCTAATTGTCTCGTTCTTTCAGTACTTTTTTCTATTTAATTTTGCGTTGTATTAATTTAATTTCTGTCAGTCTTAAATTCACCAGTTTTAATTTTGCAGATATAGATAGACCAGCTATAGGTAATATAGATAGCCCAATCAGTTCTATGCTGTACTCTCTAGAGGCGTATGCTTTGAATCGTAATTTTAAGGCAATTTGTATTTTTTCACAGGTAACCAAGTACTACGTCCATCTAACCTGATATCAAGTCACAATATTCATCGTTTGGGAGAATGCTTCATTCTCTGCATAGAACAAGACAATTGCTTTGGTTATAACTTCAGAGTAAGACCAAGTACTATCTACACTGTAAACTGCCAGTTGAGTAACAGCTCTGTGAAAATAAACATCACAACAATGAAGAATGGGCCTTGGGTTTACTACGAGGATATATTGGTAAGAATAAAAATTATAACAAATGCATAAGTAACGCCCCAAGCCAAACGAGAATGAGAGTTGTGAGACGGAATGACAGCTGTAGGTTACAATTCCCTAAACACAAAAAATATACAAATGAAAGATACGAAATATAGCATTGAATGAAGCATATCCCTAAAACAACTCGGAATCGTAACTACGGCTGAAACTACTCTTGCTTAATAAATTCAGTGATGGTTGTGGTGCAAGATGATTTTAAGCTCAGGCTTTTAGCAATGTTAGTTTTATTTTTATTTTTTGCATAATAGTCTCTTTAGGACGTAAAATTCGAGTTGCAAGACTCGCTCCTGTTTGACCAGTAGCTCTCCTTGACTCTCGTGCACTTTCATTAAATTCAATCCATTTGGTCTTTGAACATTATTGTTTTTCCAATTTAATAAGATTTGGCATTATTGTAGATTGAAATACAGAAGTTCCAATTTATTTATACTCAAGTTCACGGTGGCCCAGTAATTCTAATTTTCATACATGATAGTATTGTGAAGCATAAAAAATACTGTAATGCTTGGTCGTTTAAAACACAGAAATGCCATTTTTTTCGATAAAAATGTATTGGTATAATAAAAATATTTAAGGTCATTGAACAACATAATGAGATTTAGCTCACTGTTTTTTATATGCAAGCCGTTATAAAAACGTACAATGTCAATGGCGCGATGTGACATGAGCAAGTGGCCATGCACGTCATGCCGGTCATATATGTATAAGACTAGTTCTTTCGTTAATATTTCCGCGGACACGAATGGTCACACGAGTTAGCGTAAGGATTTGTTTTGGTGATTCTTGTATTACAGATTTTGTGCGGATAAGTATATCGAGCCACCTAAAATGTGTTTTTTTTGTTATGGAAAAGACCGCGTGTATCAGTTTGGCAAAGCTGGGTTCAATCAGCCCAGCTAGCCAAATTCAATTCATCAGTGCAAATATTAGCACTACATGAATAATTTACTTAGAATTTACTTCATATCATCATAACCAAATGCCATTGTCTGATTGTCAAACCCCAAATAATAAATTTTAGTTCATGCTATATATTTTGGTCTTCAAATACTAATTCGTTTCGAATGCAATTACGAAACAAAAAGTTTACAGACTGAACGTATGGAAACGAAGTCTTTGAAAAACTCATGAGTGTTTCGTTTTTAAATTGCACGAGAAAGCATTAAAAAAATTTTTCAGAAGCAAATTCGTGGACACCTGCATGCATGAAACACATGCGAAGTAACTAATTTACTCACTCGTCTGAATGGCACAACAACTTAATTAATACAGTTTTTAAACTTTCATAAGTCAAAATGTCAATGTCTTTTGTTTTGGCGCAAGCCACTACCTCCTCCGCAGACCATACAGCCCGAAATGAGTATGCCCGTTCGCAGGTTGAAATTTGAAATTTGAGACGAAAGCTTGAATGCGTAGCTGTTTTATTTTTTTGAAAGGCCTGCGGAGGAGGTAGCGCAAGCCACGTATTTCTTTTTTGGCATTGTGGTTCGATAAAATTGCACCCCTCTTAATCAATCAGAATCGAGTAATTTTTCATGCATATATTATTAGCAGTAAAATCTCATCTCGATCAATTGTTTTGTCGTCAAACATACCAGGATAGTCGGGTAAATGTTCGGGAAAAAGCGAAGAAAAATTAAATCTATCAACATTTCACATTTTCGAGATGAAATTTTTTACGTACTTTGAGATATATTACATTTCACAAAACCAAATATCACATTCGGGTTAGCCTTACCGCGAGCGACAGCTCACATTATATTTTTTCACAATATAGGTCACCCAAGGTAAGCAAAATTTATGAATAGCCAATTCTTGGACACAGGTAAACTGATGACATCAATTAAATTTCAGTTAAGTTACAAGTTTATTACCCCTTTTCAAAAACGTTTGCAAGCAAAGTTTTTAATATATCATTATAATTGAAGAGTTTGTTTAATCAACGATTTAAAGCAAAATCAAAGTTAATTGATGGACGATTACTACTACCCTGGTATCCAGGCAACGAAACAATGATATTTTCTTTGTGTTTTTTTGTACGAATCTTCAATGACCCCTTGACATATTATGGTATGGCATGCTATGATGTTGCGTTGTGTGGCATTGTAAGGTGTGTTATGATATAATCTGGTATGCGATGGGATCGTGTGGTGTATGGTTAAATGTGGTACGGTACGGAAGGTAGGATGGGGTCGCGTATGATTAAATGTGGTACTGTATGGTAGATGTGATGGTGTGTTATAATCCCCGAGCCGACGGCGCGAAGCGCCGTGCGAGGGTACTAATTCCACCCGGCTATTTACACCTGGGGAAAGGAACGCACTAGCGAAGTCTAAAATTCATCAAATATCGTGGGCGCATGGCTCACCGTTCATGGGTGGTCATCCTCACTGATCTCAAAATATGTAGCGGACTGTCGTGAATAGTAAGCACTGATTGGCCAAATTTGAAATTTGCATTCTAACGACTGCATTGACGACAGCAAAATAACAAACATTTCTTGCAAGTTGTATTTTTGCAAGATTTTGCAAATTTCGAAACCTTTCTGAGAGCTAAGGAAGTCTAAAAACGTCTAAAAGAATAGAGCAAAGTCGCCGACGTTATATATAATGAAGGTAAGTTTGTTTTAAATATCGATGTACTGTATTGTTTGTTTTATACTTGATATATTTATAACTGATAGTGGTGGGCGATACTGCGAATATCGAACTGATGCTATCATTGCGTATATAAGTGAAAAAAGACAGCATATATGATTTCAGTGTAGTTTTATTAATTACCCTTTCTTTTGTATATTAAAATATTTAAATAAGGAGGAAAGCAAAGTTATTTTCATGCGAGAATTTGAAATCAGTTTATTTCAAACTCAATGTTTACCGATAATTCGTTAAAAGGCCGTTTAGTTTTAAGAACATTTTAAAACGTTTTGCGAAGCGTTTGTGGTTGAATTTTACATTAAATTGAAGATTATATTACGTATAATAACATACCTGGCATATATATGTTTGGGAAATTGATATTTTTGTTATTAAAAGTGATATTGGGGGGGGGGGGATTTTTCAATTATAAAAGTATTCTTAAAATTATCGTGTTACCAACTACTTTCAATTCTTCATATTCAGAATACATAATTTT
Source organism: Paramuricea clavata (assembly GCA_902702795.2). Taxonomy (NCBI): domain Eukaryota; kingdom Metazoa; phylum Cnidaria; class Anthozoa; order Malacalcyonacea; family Plexauridae; genus Paramuricea; species Paramuricea clavata. Next base: position 41,291 of record CACRXK020001419.1, on the reverse strand, counting down.
TGTAAGTAAGGCGACGGTTTCTGCATGCATGTATTTTCTAGTATTTATATAAAAGAGCATATCACGGAACAAGACAAACTATATTAAAAGTTAAATATTGCACTCTAAAGAGTAATGGTAATGTACGAACTCGTATTTTTCTGTAAACAATGCCATTTCAATAATAATCCCCGAGCCGACGGCGCGAAGCGCCGTGCGAGGGTACTAATTCCCCCCGGCTATTTACACCCGGGGAAGGGAAGCATTAGCGAAGTCTAAAGTTCATCAAATATCGCGGGCGTGGGTCACTGTGCGTGTTTCGGGAGTGTATCTAAAAGTCGAGAGTATAGGTCGAGAGTCGAGAGTAAAATTCGAGAGTCGAGAGTAAAGTCGAGAGTCGAGAGTAAAAGTCGAGAGTCGAGAGTAAAAAGTCGAGAGTCGAGAGTAAAAAGTCGAGAGTCGAGAGTAAAAAGTCGAGAGTCGATCGAGAGTAAAAAGTCGAGAGTCGGCAAATGTCATCAGAAACAAAGTCAAAATATTTTTATTTTTTAACCACGTTTAACACAATCTATATATAGCTTTACATAGCCATTCCGTAACAAGTACCAACGGCTGAAATACAAACTTTCCAATAAATATTGCTACAACAGTCAATAATGATATCGTGAACAAAAAAGATTGGATTAGAAAATAATATCGTATTTGATGCCTCAATCTTGCTAAATGTTTTCACATGTCATTTCATTCTAACTGACACATCAACTCAGCTGAATTTTGACAGCCATCTCCAGGCTTGTAACTAAAATGTCACTTATTCATTAACGTACGTTTACATCAAACGAGAGCATATTAAGAAATCCACGTTGATCACAATGTAACGATTCATACAATTGTGAATTCATAAATACGAGCCAGTAAAAATAGAATTCTTTTGTCGTATGTGTGACTCTATCCGGTGGTAATAATTCCGCACGTGATTGTAAAGTCCTAGTATTTATATGTAGCTTCACATATGAGTAATTTTTCGCGGAAATAGGTCATGTGAAAGCGGGAAGGATGGACAGTAATATATAAGGAAGCGATAAAACTAGTTATTAGATAATAGTTATTATTATTGAATGTTGTGGCTAAATTTTGGCGAAAGTTTTTGTTTTATTTTATACTGGATTATTCCTTTGATTGTATATGCCTCTTGTTTACCTTAATTTCGAGAATTTGAGCATACTAATAGTATGTTTCGCAAATATTGTTTGCTTTATGTTCCGGGCACAGGAAATTAAATTAGTTCAGCCGTCATAGGCGTACGGGCGGGAAAAAATCAGGGAGCCAGAAAGAAAATTTACCCGACTTTTACCCACTGAATAAAATTTTCCGTGCAACTAAATTTCCAAAATTGTCGTTGGGAAGTAGACAAAAATATTTTCCTATTTGTCGATTCCTCGTTACCGTTTACATATTCGAGTCTGGTATTTTCAAATACCATATTGCATGTACTGTCTTCTTTTAAAATTTATTTCCCCCAATTTTTGCTCGAATTTATACGTTTATAATTTGCATGACTTTATTTTGACTGGGGGGCGGGACTGCCTCCCCCCCACTCGCCCGTACGGCTATAAGGCCACATAAAATAAATTCCTTGATTCTCATCACCGCCCGACTGTATTTCAAGAGCCGCGTGAAATTTTTTTATATTTTGTTATACAATATAAATGAACCGCCCGACAAAATATTTCAAGACAGTTAAGTTTTTTATATTTAAAATTGGGTTTTTAGTGCCATTTTAAACTGCCAATTTCAAACAAATAGAACCTTTCGAAAGAAATTTCATTGCATTTTAACGGAACTTCGCATTCAGTTCAAGGGCTCAGTCATTGTTCGTGGAGAAATATGTTTATTTCGGTTTGTGACACTTCACTTTGGAAATCACAGAAATATTAAATGTTTGGAATTATTTTTTTATTTATTGAGGATAAATTATATAAATTTATAATATAGTATTTGTAAATTCTGAACGCTGATTGGCTAAGAGCCGTGTTGATATAACTCCATGTCAACACGGGAAATTTTCCGCCGCTTGTAAACACGGAAATTTTTCTTATTCTCCGGGCTTTTGACATTGCTATATTATAAAACAAATATAAAACATTTTTTCCGTATTGATATATAGTTATATCAACACTCGTGACACACAATTTCTCGTTTTCCCAATTTCCACTCGTGTTGATATAACTGTATATCAACACGGAAAATGTTTTATATTTGTTAAATAAAATATAAAATATAAACCTCCCGGCTCTTCGACATTTTCAAAGTGTAGTGATGAGAATCAAGGATTTTATTTTATGTGGCCTAATCAGCCGTTGTTACGAATCGGTTATATATTGTGTTAAAAATATTTTGACTTTGTTGTTTCTGATGACATTTGCCGACTCTCGACTATTTACTCTCGATCGACTCTCGACTTTTTACTCTCGATCGACTCTCGACTTTTTACTCTCGACTTTTTACTCTCGACTCTCGACTTTTACTCTCGACTATCGACCTTTACTCTCGACTCTCGACCCTCGACTTTTAGATACACTCGTGTTTCGGTGGGTGGTCATCCTCACGGATCTCATAATATAACGGACTGTAATGAATAGCCAACACTGATTGGTCCAATTTAAAATTGGCATTATAACGGCTGCATGACGATTGACGACAGCGAAATTGATTTGATGATTTCTTGCAAATATATTTCATTTTTGCAAGATTTTGTAAATTGCAAAGGATTTTTGATGAAATAAAGGCAAGAGGATTGCTAAAAGAAGGAAGTAAAGGTGCCGGCGTTAACGAAGGTAAGTTTGTTTTAAATATTGATGCATTGTTTGCTTTTAATATACTGTAATCTCGATCGGCTGTAATTACTTTAAAAGCCGATGGTTGCGTATATAAAATATGAAACAAGACAGCGTATTATTTCAGTGTTTCTTTATTGATTACACTTTTTATGATACTAAGCAAAGTTATTTACATGGGAGAATTTGGAATCATTTTATTTCGAACTCAAAGTTTATCGATAAAGGCAGTTTAGTTCTATACTAGAAAATACATGCATGCAGAAACCCTCGCCTTGCTGACAAAACCGTTGTATTTTCCGAACATGAAGTATCTAAAGTAGTTGTCATGGTAACACGATAATTTTTAAGAATATTCTTACAAATGAAAATCGCCTAAAAATATCACTTTTAATTACAAAATTATCAATTTCCCAACATATATATGTTGGGTATGTAATTATACGTAATACAAGCTTCAATTTAAGGTAAAATTCAACCACAAACAATTCACAAAACGTTTTAAAGTGTTCTTTATAAAACTAAACTGCCTTTAACTATTAAATGGCTTTATCGATAAACTTTGAGTTTGCAATAAAATGATTTCAAATTCTCGCTTGCAAATAACTTTGCTTTATTTTTTATTTAAAAAAATTCAATATAATAAAAAACGGAATCAATATTAAAGATACACTGAAATGGGCCCCGATATGCTGTCTTGTAATAGTTGTTTCATATACGCAAAGGCCGTCGGGTTTTAAAGCTATTATAAAATCAATATTTAAAACAAACTTACCTTCGTTAACGTCAGCTCCCTTCTTTTAGCTGATTCTTTCGCCTTTTCTTTCTTGAAATTTACAAAATCTTGCAGAAATACGATCAAAAATGAAGAATATTAAATATTTGCAGGAAATTTATCAATCATCAACTCATCAAATCAAGAAATGTTTGCTATTTCGCTGTCGTCATGCAGTCGTTATAATGCAAACTTTAAATTGGACCAATCAGTGTCCGTTATTCATGACAGTCCGCCATATTTTTGAGATCAGTGAGGATGACCACCCATCGTTGGTGACCGACGCCCGCGCTCATTGATGAACTGTAGACTTCGCTAATGCTTTCGTTTCCCCGGGTGTAAATAACCGGGGGGATTTAGTACCCTCGCACGGCGCATCGCGCCGCCGGCTCGGGGATTAAAAGAACACTTTCAAACGTTTTGCGAAGCGTTTGTGGTTGAATTTTACCTTAAATTCAAGCTTATATTATGTATAATAACATACCTACTGTAATTACTTTAAAAGCCGATCGTTGTGTATATTTTACAATATGAAACAAGGCAGCGTATTATTTCAGTGTTTCTTTAATGATTACACTTTTTATTATACTAAGCAAAGTTATTTGCATGGGAGAATTTGGAATCATTTTATTTCGAACTCAAAGTTTATCAATAAAGGCAGTTTAGTTCTATAGTAAAAGAACATTTTAAAACGTTTTGCGAAGCGTTTGTGGTTGAATTTTACCTTAAATTCAAGCTTATATTACGTATAATAACATACCTAACATATATATGTTTAGCAAATTGATAATTTTGTAATTAAAAGTGATATTTATAGGGGATTTTTCATTTGTAAAAACATTCTTAAAAAATTATCGTGTTACCATGACAACTACTTAAAATACTTCACGTTCGGAAAATAAAATGGTTTTGTCAGCAAGGCGAGGGTTTCTGCATGCATGTATTTTCTAGTATATGGCGTGATATGATCAGATATGGCCTGCTATGGTTTGGTATGATATGGTCTAGTATGATATAGTATATGCTATATAGTATAGGGAGCATAGGTATATGGTATTTCATGGTATATAGTATAGGTATATGGAATGGTATGATATGGTATGGTATGGTATGGTAAGGTATGGTATGGTATGGTATAGTATGGTATAGTATAGTACTGCACGGTATGGTATGGTATGGTATGGAATGGTATGGTATGGTATGGTATGGTATGGTATGGAATGGAATGGTATGGTATGGTATGGTATGGTATGGTATGGTATGATATGATATATGATTTGGTATGGTATCGAGTGGTATGGTATGGTTGTGGTGTGAAGTAGTATAGTGTGGTGTGATATGGTGTGGTATGGTTTGGCATGGTGTGGTGTGGTGTGGTGTAGTGAGGTATGGTAAAGTGTGGTGTAGAATGGTTTGGTATGTGTCATGGTGTTGTAAAGCGTGCCATAAATGATGTGGTGCGGTATGGTATGCTGTGCTATTGTCTGGTGTGGCATGGAGTGTTATGGTACAAATTTATGTTATGCTATTTTCAATACGGTTTTTCATGAATTATAAAGGAATTTGACAAATATATTTCAGATGTTGATGAATGTGCAAGTGAAACACACAATTGTAGCAAAAATGCAAACTGCACGAACACTCCAGGTTTATATAACTGTCAGTGTCTCAGTGGATACAAGGGGAACGGGAAGAAATGCTCAGGTACCAATGTCTGTATTTGATTAATACTCTAAAAATCCAGATGAAAAACCTCCCTGTCCCCCAACCAACCTTCGCTGTAATTATATTAACCTGCGCTTATCTTGCAAAACCTATCAAATGTTATGATCACATGTTCTATTTAGATATTGACGAATGTTCTGAGGAGTCGACCAACGAATGCCACCCAAATGCAATTTGTTCCAACGCTCCTGGTTCCTACAACTGTCAGTGCAAAAGTGGGTATAATGGAAAAGGGTTCTCTTGCACAGGTATACTTTCAACAAGCATAGTAAAAATCAGAAAATTAGAAAGGTAATAACAAGAATAGTCTGTGCCAGTGTAGGTAGTGCCCAACCTCGTTCCCAGGGCTTTCGTGTGAGGACGAGGGGAGAGACGAGAAAGCCCTGGTCTGGTCCGGTCAAGTGACTACCCGAAAAATGTCAGTATTTGACAGCTACTCGTGATGGAGTGGCAAGATATTCTTTAATGACATTAAATATACAATTAAGTCTTTGAAACAAATAAACAGCGAAAAGACTTCTCAATCGCTATTATTGCTACTGAAGGCAGCACACTATTCTTGACATGAAGTATTGCGTGCTTGCGTTTACTTGTGTCCAGTCTCTTTGGCCGAGTTATGTACATTCGATCGAGATTTCAATTTTTGTCTTCAGTGTCTGTGTGTGTGTATGTATGTATGTATGTATGTATCTAAAGATGTCGTAATTCCGGGGAAATAATTAAGGCTCCAGGAAGTTTTTTAAACGAGGGGGGCAGTCAAAATTTATTTTGTATTGCGCTCGCATGACACATTTTGTACATATGTTGGATTTTCACAAATCGACAAAATTTTGAATAATTCGGTAGGATAGCTTTATTTCTTTCTGGTGATATTACATGAAGGCATTTATATTTAGATCTGCTGTTAAAAGTGTTCGATATGAGGTATTTGAAACAATAATCAATATGATTTCGCCAATTTATCGGCAGATCGTCTTTATATTTTATATATAACAAGGAGTCAAAATGTACTTTTGGTTCAATATTAATTGTTTGTGTCAATTGTGTGGCGATGTGCCAAGGCGATGAGTTTATAGTGTTCATTCTAGATGTTCATAGCAATGTGCTTTCAGCACTACAAACGCGGAATGTTGTGTATGCTTAATATACAGTACGTGTTGTAAAGATATTCCTATAGCAACCCATGCAGTTTATAAATAACGCAGTGTGGATTGTTGTCTGCACATATTAACAAGCTTACCAGCAGTTACATGTAATAATATGTCAACCGTCTTTTGTAAAAGATATGACGGTCTGTAAAAATATATCTCTGAGATATGTCCACCGCCAGCACAATATGAAATAATCCTACTGGCCTACATTCATATATTCACAAATAATTCACCTGGCTGTGTGCCTACTGTATGTCACTGCATTTCAGAGTATACTATATTTCTCGATAATGCTCACAATTTCTTTCTTATTATATAGTTTTGCGTACTGAGTACAATCTTAATCATTACAAATGAACGGTGTCATCTGAAGCAGACGTATTAAACAAAAATGTCAACAAATAGATTTTGTCTCCCCATAAGCAGATTGTTCAGTTGTTCTGTGAACATAGCCTTCAAGGTGCCATATGAAATGGTTATTAAATTCTACATGTCCAATGATTCATTCAAGTATTATTATTGCTTATATATATATACAACCTCGTTCCCAGGGCTTCTCCCTTTTTGTCATTGGGAAGGCGGGAAAAGGCCCTGGCACCGGCCGGTCTTCTATGTATTCCGATTGGTCAATGACAAGTACATTATTATGCAAATAATGCAATCTTGGATTAATTTATTCAAACTTCGGGATAAATTAACATTTTCACGCAAGGAGTGTCCATAATATTACTATTTACTTTGTCCGTCTAAGAAATATTTTTGGCAAAATCTGTGGCAAAATGGTTAAATTCGATAAGATTTATACACAATTTGTCGAAGGTTAGTATTACTGTTTGTTTTAAACTGTGAGAGAAGATTAATTGTGTGCTAGAATACACCTCTGAGGTTCTGACCGAGTATTTAGGGGCGGCGGTAAATTAGGGCAAAATTTGCCTTTATTGAATCATTGGCTTCGTGCCTTCGTATAGCGTTAATGTTTATATTTATAAAACTAAACTGGGTTTATAAACTGAAACATGACCTTTAGTTTTTGATATTCTTCATAGTCGAGTTTAAATTGGCCTATTAAATTTATAGTTAGTTACCACTACTCTATAAATGCGACGATATTTTGTTTAATTATTTAAATATGCAACAGTGTTTGCAACTTTTGAATAATATGTGATTTGGTTTTGTTTCAGATACTATTACATGTTTCATTTTACCATAAATTGTGTTAAAAAAGTGATTTGCTCATTTGGCTGATGTTACAGTTTTCTGATGTGTTTTGTTTTGATGATATTAGAACAATTTCAATATGAAAGTGCAGGTGTCTTTAGACATGAGCCATAATGTATATATATATATATATATATATATATATATATATATATATATATATATATATATATATATATATATATATATATATATTATTAAGATGTAGAAAGGTTGACGCGGGTTTGATAAAAACGTTAAAAACTACGTTTATTTAAAAAGTTAACTAGGTTCAAAACTGAACAATATATATAGGTTCAGAGTTAATTAGCAGATAAGTGTTTTATACACATCCGGTATTTCGATATGGTCGTTTCCTGCGTTATGATCCTTGAGGGAATACCAAGCCTCTAAGAACAGACGTTCGCGGTAGTTTAAATTTTTAAATTATTTAAAAAGTTAACTAGGTTCAAAACTGAACAATATATATAGGTTCAGAGTTAATTAGCAGATAAGTGTTTTATACACATCCGGTATTTCGATATGGTCGTTTCCTGCGTTATGATCCTTGAGGGAACACCAAGCCTCTAAGAACAGACGTTCGCGGTAGTTTTTTGTTTTGTTGACAATGGTGGCATTACTGAAGTCAATTCGGTGATCGTATTGTTCAGCATGCTTAGCGATTTTTGAATAAGGATCAAATTGCGAAACAGCTCGTTCGTGTTCTTTTATTCTAGTTTTTAATGCTCTATCTGTTTGGCCGTAATATGCAAAGTCACAATCGCAGCAACAGATTTTATAAATGACTCCGCTTGTCTGCTCGGGTGGTAACTTGTCTTTGGGTTTGGGGAATTGGTGGGAAAGGGTACTGGTAGGTTTGTAGCACACTTTGACATTTTCTCTCCTTAATACTCGGGAGATCTTTTCTGTAACGCCTTTAACATACGGTAAGACTACCTAGTTAACTTTTTAACTGACGAAGACCTAAGTTACTGGTCGAAACGTCTTAACATCTTTTTAAATAAACGTAGTTTTTAACGTTTTTATCAAACCAGCGTCAACCTTTCTACATCTTAATATGTCTAATCCTGGTTACAATTTTAACATTTTTAATATATGTATATATATATATATATATATATATATATATATATATATATATATATATATCAAAATACTGATAAAATCCAATTCCAACTTGATTGTATTTGCATTGTTGCAGACAAAGTTGTGCAATGGTGGGCGTATGTCACATACTCGTATGTAATTTCATGTGCATGCTTGTACTTTGATGCCTCAAGAGATGCTTCGAATGTGTAATGAAGGGCTGTTGACAGGAGTTGGGCTGTCTGGCCTTAAATTGCATTGTTTTTATGATATTTTAAGATTGTATTCATATGGCTGGACCATCTTGCCACAATGTTTGATGCTCAAACAGGCTTTAAAATCAGGTTACAATGCATGCTTGAAAATATGCAACAATTTCAATGCTAATGATATTCCAGAAAATCCTGCCTCTTGGGCAGATATGGTCTGATTTGTCAGAGGGAGTGGAGGTTTTCTACTTGCGATCGGGCAAGGGGAGCTAGCTAAGGGTGCTGGGTCAGAGTCAAACTCATGTGAACAGCTTCTAAGTCCTAATTATATTGATAATTGTACACTTTGGGATGGTAATTGCAATTTGTAAAATATTCCACATTTTATTTAATAAAATTTAATTATATACATTGTTTTGTTGTTTATATTTTAAAACACCTTGGACAGTGTATATTTACACCTTTGGACCCTGTAAATATATAAACACCTTTGGGGGGTGTACCGATTCTAAGCCAAAGACGTTTAAGAACAATTATCAAGGAATTTGCATGATAAAATATATTTAAAACTGCTCTCCATATACATGTAATGCATGGTTCAATTCTTGCTTTTACCAAGTAAACCCAGGGATTTTCAATGTCCCCCTCCTCCCGTAGAATTCACTTGAAGTGACTGGGGCAAGGTAGCTATAAGTATAAGTAGGTATATAAAAGTCAATTAAAATTTACAAATAGAGCTTTTTGAATATAGACCATTGCAAACATTTTTTTAATTTGTTTAACCCTTTATAGTGGCAATGTGCCCTACTTAACTAGTATATTACTTTGTCTGGTGCCAGACAATTTTACTCAAGGGCAGAATGTAGACTTGCCACAAGTCGACCTCGAACAAAACGTCGGCTCACGCTCGCTGCTTGCGTTTCGTTCGAGGTCGACTTGTGGCAAGTCTAGACAGAATGCTGCCACTCAATGAGTTAATATATTCTCAGAACAGTTACCATCAAATTAAATCTATTGTGCTGGCAAAATTGCCTTGGAGGGGGCCTTGATTTGTTGAGTCTTTTTTTTGGGAGGGGGGGGGGTGAGTGTTGTAAAACACAGAATAGCAACTGGTTTCAGAATAGGAAGAATTGTTGTAATAGAGGCAATATAATTCTAAGACAAATCATCCAAAGGAAGCAATCATTCTAGCTCTTATAGTGTATGTTGCAACAGGGATGGATTTACTGGGGTGTGTGCACCCCCTAGCCCTGGCCAGAGGGGGTGCTATTTTTCATGATAATTAAAGCAAAAAATTATTAGAGGCAAAATGAAATGCATGATGATGAGTGAGCTGTGAACAACAATTACAATTCAAATGCAGTAGTAAAGCAAGACGTAGTGAAGCAAGTTGATGGGCAGGTGGCACACATGACCGACACAACTCGGCACCAGAGCTGGCAGAGCACCCCACACCCTACCAGATCATGCTGGATCCATCCCTGTCAGTTGCAAAATATATTTTCTTCATAGCCAGGCATTCACATGAATGAAGATTACAATTGCATCATGTTATATAGTCTTAAATATTTAGGAGGGGTCTCCATTATTAAATTAAGAGATTAAAAAAGGGGTCCCATGACATTTTGACATAAGAATCTCCCACCCACCCTAGGGTATAATGAATGGTCACTTAAAGTACATGCCATCTTCTAACTGGTTGGGCACCTTGCTCCTTTTGTGATGGAAAATCTATTCCCTACCTTTATGCCCTGGGACAAAATATTCAAATCAACTCTCCACCCTGATAATGTGCAGATGGTAACAGCAAGAATTGAAGCAAGCAAGCTTTACTGGAGTACATACTATTGTTAGGAAACATCAATTCGCACATGTTAATTTGCCAGTCATGATTTTAAATGTAATATTTCTTATCTCATATAGAATTCTTAAGGTCTTGTTTACATTTTACTGGAAGCAAACTAAGATGCATATCCAATATTTGGGTCATATCACTCATATGTCAGTTTTGCAGCTTGCCAGCTTCAACAGCATTTGGCTGCAAGGAAAACGTAAACAAGGAAAGGGCACATAGCTCTTCATCTGTGTTTAAAATATCAATGAATAAATATTCCAACCATTGACACTTTATAATATAATGCACCTATCAATGTTAAGCCCCAGAGGGGGAGTCGGGCATAGTTGGGGCATTTGATTTTTTGAGCAAATTTTCAATCAAATGCCCCACCGTCGGGCAATAAATATTGATCAAATACCCCACCATTTTGCAATAAATTGCAATAAATACTATATTAATAAAAGTCATTCGGTTCAAAATGCCCCAACTCGGGGCCAAAATGCTAATCAAAATCCCCAGGGTGGGGTTGCAATTGATGATCAAATACCCCACATATGCCCGAACCCCCCCCCCCCTCTGGGGGTTAACATTGATAGGTGCATAAGTGACATTCAACAATAGATCAATAACATATACAGTACATTTCCTTGAATCACTGTATAAAATATTCCTCATAAACTCGCTCCAATCGTCGCACAGCAGGGTCTTTGGAAGGGTAAAACCAAGTTTAACATCCCCAGTTCAAAACACTTTCCGTGTCCTCTTATAAAGCAAGCCTGTCCAGCTGGAGAACATCTGTCGTAAAACTATAATAATTTTGGCTGTTAATTTTGTTTAGCGAACGAACGATATTTACCAAACCCAGTTGGAAGAACAGCAACTACATAGTTCCCATGTAATAAAAGCTGAAGAATTTGATTTCGAGTACGTCGGTAGCAAAAAGAAGAAAAAATTTCAAAGACTAAACGCATTTTTAAGCCGCTCTAAGCACTTAAATTTTGTCGACACTCGTACGTTGGCGGCCATCTTCGATTTTCTAAATCATTATTATTATAATTTATTACACCCACTATATCTGGGTGTTGAAAGTCATGTGAACGGCCGGTGCCAGGGCCTTTTCCCGCCTTCCCAATGACATAAAGGAAAAAGCCCTGGGAACGAGGTTTATATATATATATATATATATATATATATATATATATATATATATATATATATATATATATATATATATATATATATATATATATATATATAGCATTAGGTTTCGTTGTTTACAAAAACATTTGGCAGAGTGTTCAATGGATATCCAGAGCATAATTAAATAAGTGCAACGACTCAACAAATTCCACTAGGCATCTTTATTACTATTAGTTTCGTACCACAAGATGTGGCACTCATCAGATAAATTAGCCTAATGACTACAGCAAAAAACCTACAGTATTTATGTACAAGTGGATGAAAGCTTTAAATTAATCCTATTTACAAAGCACGCAAAGCAATTATTTTGTTACTTGATAAAATTGACAGGACGCGGAAGTATTAACAACACATCAGCATAACGCCAAGCTATTAAGATTGCGCGGTATATTTAAAACAAAAAATGCCTGTCTCGAGTGCATGCCCTTTAAATGTTAGCTAAAAGAAATTTTTTCGCATGTCTGCATGAAGACACTAATTCGTTACGTTTGTTCAAAGTAGCCAGTTCAGGTTTACATATAATAAAGTATTTTTCCCACAGGCAGAGATTACATCTATTAGAAGCAGGGCTGTAGTGTTTGGCCCGTTTCAAGGTTTGCCATTTAATATGAAATTCAATTCCTTTGCGCTTTAACTGCCAAACATATTTACTAAGTTCAGTGGAGTTCCTTTTCTCGTACAAAGTAAATGAGGTTTTGTGGTTGTAATATCTAGTTTTAAAAGCGTTTTCAGTCAGACCAACGTATGTTCAATGTCGTTGGTAGAAACTGTAGCTTGATATACAATTGCTTCGACCAAACACTTTTTGGAAATTCGGCACTCATCTCTCTTTCTACAGTTACATGTGCTTTCTTCGCTCGTTGTGGCGGTTTGTGACAGTTTGGTCTTGTTGTGTCCGTCGATGGTTTGTTTGATATTAGGCATGCAACTGTAGCTTATTTTAACAGTGTTGCGGTTGAATATTTTGTGTAGGGAGTGGCCTATCGGGAATTCATCATCGATGAAATTCAAAAATGTTTGTCCAATATTGGTTGATACATTTTTACTAAATGGTGGATTGTACCAAATGATATTACATCTTCGATTTCGGGTTCGAGGGGTTGTATGATTAAGTGGGTGCTTGTACTTTAACTGGTGTTTATAACCACTATTCTGAAGTGCTTGCTGGTATTGTTGCGAGGCTTGTTGAGTTGTTGAGGCTTGTTGAGGCTTGTTGAGTTGTTGTTGCGAGGCTTGTTGAGGCTTGCTGGTATTGTTGTCGAGGCTTTATATATATATATATATATATATATATATATATATATATATATATATATATATATATATATATATATATATATATATATATATATATATATATATATATATATACTATATATATATATATATATATATATATATATATATATATATATATATATATATATATATATATATATATATATATATATATATATATATATATATATATATAAATCAATTTAAATATCAGAGACTATGCAACTTCGACCATCAATTTATTAAAAAAACTAAAACATATTAAATTAAAAACTTAAAAGTTAAAAACGTTTCGGCAGTTCTGCCTTCGTCAGTTTATATTACAATTTAACAATGTCTAGCTTTTATAGCATTGGCAGGATCAAAATTACCATATTATGTAGTAAATAAATTAATGAGGATCAATAGTAGGATCAAAATTACCATAATATGGCTTACAAGTTAGGCCTATAATTATAATAATTATTACAACTTGTAATGTGTCCTATTTTTTTATCGAAGTTCAGATCTCTTATTGAGGCCATAAGGGCTAATTGTACACAGCTGTGCCATCCAATATGCTTCTCTGGTCAATAAAGGATTATTGGCATTTTCGCCATTCACTAAGTCAACTTTTTCAATGGCTATAAATTCCAAATCCTTAAATTCGTGTTTATTTTCATTAAAATGAACGGCCATCTCACAAACTTTCTTATCCGTAAGCATAGCTGACTTGTGGTTACGAAAACGGACTTTAAATTCAGTAGATGTGGATCCAACATACTGGACATTGCAATGCTATAAAAGCTAGACATTGTTAAATTGTAATATAAACTGATGAAGGGAGAACTGCCGAAACATTTTTAACTTTTAAATTTTTATTTTAATATGTTTTAGTTTTTTTAATAAATTCATGGTCGAAGTTGCATAGTCTCTGATTTTTAAATTGATTTTTATATATATATACGACAGTACTTGCTGTGAATCCTATTTGGATCCCTCGCCCTCGAGGAGACTTCGTTTGGCATCGCCATACCAAATATCAAAGCTTATATATATATATATATATATATATATATATATATATATATATATATATATATATATATATATATATATATATATATATGATATTGCACATTATAATATAGCATTTGTAAATTCTGAACGCTGATTGGCTAAGAGCCGTGTTGATATAACTCAATGTCAACACAGAAACGTTGGAAAATTTCTTTCTTTATGTTTCTTTGTGCTATATGTTATAAACAAATATAAAACATTTTTTCCGTATTGATATATAGTTATATCAACACTCGTCGAAATTGGAAAAACTCAAAATTGTGTGAAAACACTCCGCCCTTCGGGCGTTGGAACGTATTCCATTGCACTCTTGGGAAATGGAATTTTCTATTCAATATCACGTGACCATAAACAGCCAATTAAACGATCAGAATTCAATAAGGTATTATATAATATAGAATATTGTAAATAAATATATTACTACAATGGTACAATGTAGTATGTCATCAGACATCTGGACTACATTATAAATACTGTAGAAGGAAAACTACAGCTTAAATAATAGTAGACGTTTCTTGTTTTGTCAGGAAACACCATAGCTCACGTCGACACGGCTTGTGAGTTTTGTAATAGGCCGAGGCTAAAGTAAATCATGCAGTCGGGAAAACGTCTTACTTTAAAAGATTATCTTGCAAAACATACTCGTACACAAAAGAATCATAAAAATACAAATGTTGAATTGTTATTGTTAACTGTCAAGTTCAGTTATTTTTAAACAATATGGTGTTAGCCAATCAGAATGCAAAACTGATCTGCCCAGACCAGGGATTTGTCGTCTCTCCTCTCGTCCTCACACGAAAGCCCTGAGAACGAGGTTGGATAGTGGCAATAACATTAACAAGCTTTCCCTACCAACCAAAGCTTGTTAATGACATGAATCACAATAAAATATCGGGCATGGTATTGTGTGGTCTGGTATGTTATGTGGTGACATGGTATGGTGTGGTATTGGGAATGGTATGGTATGCTATGTGGTATGGTGTTGTATGTCACGATGTTGTATGGTGAGGTGTGTTATGGTACCGTGTAATATGGTTTCGTAATAAGATGTTTACCTGTCTCTAAGGGCTGCAACCTGTCACCCTAAAAATAGATTTATTTTATATATGGTATGGAATGGTATGGTATGGTATATGGTATGATATGGTACGGTATGGATCGGAATGGAATGGAATGGTATGGTATAGTATGGTATATGGCATGGTATATTGTATGGTATATGGTACGGTATATGGTACGGTATATGGTATGGCAAGGCGACAGTCGAGAGTTTTATATCTAATAAAGCACGGACTGCGAGTGTTTTCAATGGCTTAAAAACAACACATCTTATGACTTCATTGGCTAAGTAATTCTAGAAATAAACGTTGTCTAAGTCGAGAAAATCAAAGCTAAACTTTACATGAATTTGTGTCACATTTAAAACCACCGACATGGTAGCGATTTCCTTTGTCTTTTTTTCTGAGTTATTAATGAGTTTTTTAAGTTATGGTATGGTATGGCATGATGTGCTGTGCTGTGGTGTGGTATGGTATGGTATGGTATGGTATGTGGTATGGTATATGGTGTATTGTGTGGTATGGTATGGTATGGTATGATATGATATGGTATGGTGTGGTATATGGTATAGTATGGTATGGTATGGTGTGGTATTGTGTGAAATGGTATGGTATGGTATGGTATGGCATGGTATAGTATGCTCTGGTGTGAAATAGTATGGTGTGCCTTGGTGTGATATGGTGGTTTGTGATATTTTGCGTAACGATGTGGTTTGGTATGGTATGGTATGGTATGGTATAGTAAGGTATGGTATGGTATATGGTATGGCATGGTGTGGTTTGGTACGATATGGTAGCGTATGGTGTGCTATGGTATGGTATGGTGTGGCATGGTGTGGTTGGTTCGATATGGTACGGTGTATGTAGTTTGGTATTGTGGGGTTTTGTAAGGTATTGTATGGTATGGTATGGTGTGGTATGATATGGTATGGTATGGTATGGTATGGTATGGTATGGTATGGTATGGTATGGTATGGTATCGACTGGTGTGGTATGGTTGTGGTGTGAAGTGGTATAGTGTAGTGTGATATATGGTGTGGTATGGTTTGGCATGGTGTGGTATGATGTGGTTGGTTCGATATGGTACGGTGTATGTAGTTTGGTATTGTGGGGTTTTGTAAGGTCTTGTATGGTATGGTATGGTATGGTATGGTATGGTATGGTATGATATGGTATGGTATGGTATGGTTTGGTATGGTATGGTATGGTATGGTATGGTATGGTAAGTTATGGTATGGTATGGTATGGGATGGTATTATATGGTGTGGTATATGTGCAGTGCTGCTTTGGTATTACGTACTAAGGTGTGATGTTGATATAGATTGGTTTGGTAGAATATAGTGTGGTATCGTGTGATAAGGGATTGTGTAGCATAGTTTGATATGTGACATGGCATGGAATAGCTAAGGCTAATTGTTGTGGTAATGTATGCTCTGATGTGGTGTTGTCTGGTGTGGTGTGGTGTTATATAGTGTGGTATGGAAGGCTATGTTACAAAATTGTATGGTATTGACTTTACATTATGTTATTTTCAATAGTAATGAGTAATGAACGAGTCTGACAAATTATTTCAGATCTCGATGAATGTGAAAATGAAACTCACAATTGTAGCAAAAGTGGAAACTGCACCAACACTCCAGGTTCATATAGCTGCCACTGTCTTAGTGGATACAAGGGGAATGGAAAGAAATGCTCAGGTACCAATGTCTGATTTTGGCTAATTATATAAAACGCCATATAAAAAAATCCTTCTCCTAACCAATCGTCATTATAGCATTAACTTGCAAAACTAATCAATTGTTACCATCACGTATTCCACTAAATCATATTTAGACAACTTTAGTTAAGCCAGTTTGAGTCATGATCTTTTTATTTTCAGACATTAATGAATAATAATAATAATAATAATAATAATAATAAAAGCATTTATTTAAACACGATAGTAAATTTACAGCATAGCTGATGTGGTCGTGCACGTAAAACTAACTACAATATATAAATATAAACTAACTGAATACATCTATCTCTACATGATCTAACAGAACAACAAATTACATGTCACATGACTGAGATACTATTTTACACAATCCATACATATTAACTACTTAAACCTATGGCGTCGCATTGTAGCACAATTGTTATATTATATATGACCATCTAATTTCCAGTCAGTCAGTAATACCAAAACATAAACCCTTTAGGAAATAACTACGAAATACTTTAGACATGCAAGTAGAAGCTTTAATTAAGTGCTCTTAGCGAGATTAACCAGCTTTGTTGTAAGATATATAGCTATGTTAAGGCAGGATTTGATTAATTTAGCAATAATTAGGCATTAGCTAGTCATATATTAATTATTACTGTCTACAATTGCAACGCCTTGACAGACTTTTTGAACTTAGCGAGAGATTCAGTTGATTTAAGTTCTTTATCTAGCGAGTTCCAGAGAGTGACAGCCTGGTAAGATATGGATTTTTTTAGATAGTCAGTGTTAGGTTTCGGTAGTACATAAGTCATTTTATTTCTAAGTTCATAGCGATGGCCAGTTTTTATGAATAGAGATTGCAACGTTGCAGGAATCAGATTATAATAGTTTTTATAAGCTAAGTATAAAAGTTGTTGTTTAAACATACTGTTCAGCGTAAACCACTTCACTTTTGCGAGAACATCTTTTCCTGAGGTGTACCAATCCAGGCCAAAGATAACTTTCGCTGACCGGACATGTATTCGTTCCAACTCGTCGAACAAGGTCTTTCCAAATGAATCCCATATCAAAATTCCGTACGTGATGGAAGGTAACACAACTTTGAAATAAAAGTCTAGCTTCGCATTAATTGGCAAGAAGTACAATGATTTCAGTAGATTGAGTTTTTGACTAAATGACAGAATTAAATCCGAGACATGACTGCTCAACCCCAGATTGCAGTCGATTTGCAGCCCTAAACATCTGCTTGACACGACCTGTTTTATCTGGTTTTCTCCTAATTTGATGCATTGGAGTGGGCCGATGAACTTCCTTCGACTCATCAGCATGAACTCCGTTTTGTCAGGATGCGGCGTCAATCGATTTTCGCAGCACCATTTGTAAAGTTTGCCTAAGATCCTGTTCAGAATATTTGCCACCAAATCGTGATTTGGCGCAATAACATAAAGTGTAGTATCGTCCGCATAC
Source organism: Paramuricea clavata (assembly GCA_902702795.2). Classification (NCBI taxonomy): domain Eukaryota; kingdom Metazoa; phylum Cnidaria; class Anthozoa; order Malacalcyonacea; family Plexauridae; genus Paramuricea; species Paramuricea clavata. Next base: position 22,707 of record CACRXK020001419.1, on the reverse strand, counting down.
ATGTAAATTTCTCCTTCTTTTAAGTCGTCGATATCTGGCAAATCATTACAAAATAACGAGAAGAGAATCGGACCTAGCACAGATCCTTGGGGTACACCAAACTTAACAGGCATTGACTTCGATACATGACCATTGATCACAGTCGCTTGATGGCGATTCGAGAGATAGTTCTTTATCCACGACCAGAGATTGCCCGATACACCTAGCTCTTGAAGTTTCCTCAGCAAGATTGGGTGAGAGATCGAATCGAAAGCCTTTCGAAAGTCCACGAAGACAACACCGACCACTAAGTTATCGTCTAATGCCCGTCTCCAATCTTCGGTCATTTTCACCAAGAGTAACTCTGTCGAACGACTTTTCTTGTATGCCCATTGATGAGTGTGGCTGAGCTCATGGTCTGCGAGGTGAGTGGTGATGGTTTGGGACACACATGTCTCCATGAGTTTGCCGGGCACACAGAGCAAGGATATGGGTCTGTAGTTGCTCTTCTCAGTTTCATCGTCCTTCTTGTACAGTGACGAAACAATGGCATTTTTCCACTGGTTGGGTACGCTGTTACTTATTGCACTTGAAGTGTAGAGGGAAAGTAGAGATGGAATCAATGCCCAACCAGCGTTCTTGAATGCTCTGAAGGAAACTGCACTTGTCATCCAAATGCAACTTGCACTAATACACAAGGATCATACGACTGTCAATGTAAACACGGATTCGAAGGGGATGGAAAGAAGAACTGCAGGGGTAGAAAATTTTTCATAAAACAAAATTTACATTTTTCTTCTTCAGTAGAGATTTCTACGAAACACATATTAATTAAAAAATCTTACAATGATATAGATATTGACGAATGTTCTGAGGAGTCGACCAACGAAAGCCACCCAAATGCAATTTGTTCCAACGTTCCAGGTTCCTACAACTGTCTGTGCAAAAGTGGGTTTTATGGAAATGGGTTCTCTTGCACAGGTATACCGTCAGAAAGCAAATTAGAAATAAAAAATAAGAAAGGGAATAACATGAATAGTCTGTGCGAGTGTATGTAGTGCCAATAACATTAACGAGCTTTCTCTGCGTACCAACCCAAGCTTGTTATCAACATGAATCACAATAAAAAATAGTGTATGGCTGGTGTGGTGTGGTCTAGTATGTGGTGGTATGGTGTGGTATGGTATAGTGTGGTATAGTATGGTATGGTATGGTTTATTGTATGGTGTGGTATGTTAAGATGTGGTATGGTAAGGTGTGTTATGGTATCGTTTAATATGGTTCCTTGATAAGATGTTTACCTGTCTCTTAAGGCTATTCCTGTCACCCCTCTAAAAATAAATTTATTATATATATGGTATGGTATAGTACGTTATAGTACGGTATGATATGGTATGATATGGTATGAAATGGTAAGGTGTGGTATGGTATGGTATGGTGTTCATGGTAATATGGTAATATTATGGAAATGGAATCTCTTGCACAGGTATACTGTCAACATGCGAATTAAAAATAAGAAACCAAGTTGGGAGAAAAATGAACTACAATGAAAACGGCCTATAGCTAATGTCCATAAATTAGCGACCTTAATTATATAAAGCGTACACTCTGCATGAATTTCTTAGGTATATTAATGCCTGGGTCTACCCACGCTTGAATGATATCATGCGCGAGTGTTGCACGCGCGATCTCTCAGTGATGCGTTTATTAGAATTTGCGCGCCTTGTATGAGTATTTTAGTAGCCTACGGTGTAGACCCCAGCAGAAACACGTTTCGTGAGGGGTCTACGAATAAACGAAGAAAAGCTTGCCCGGCTACGTCATATCCGTTTTACGTTTTGGGTAAATTAACTTCAATTTATTCAAATTTCTGAAGCATGCGTGAATGTAAATTTTCATTTGGCGCTTATTAAAGGCATTAAAATGTTCCATGGCGGGCTTTGTGCAATACAAATGTGTTCTTTGCTTCAAAGTTCCGTCGAATAAAATTCTTGGACAGCAAGGACACTGTACGTAAGGAGTTAGACGACCTTTCCTTCTCCATTTTACCTACAAATAGCATTTGTAAAGCATGCCTTGCCGCCTGGCGTTGGTAAACAAACGGTAAAACGGAGAAGCTTCAAAGAACGGTTTAATATGTGAGCTAGAGCCTAGACAATACGATAACCAACGTGCACAAAACAGCATTAAACGCTATTGATAAATGTCGTGAACCAACTAGGATTCGAGCCGACTTGCGATAAAGCTTTTATGCCGGCTAGATTTAATAGTGTGAAATCGACTTTGTCTTCGACTTCGGAAATTTGATATCTTGACAAGTTTCAAGCCTTCAACAGCCTAACAGTTTGTAGGAATGACAAGAACTTTTTAGTCCGTTCGAACATGTGTTTAATGGTTTGGTATATATAGAGTTAGGGTATATTTTATTGCACAAAGCCCGCCATGGAACATTTTAATAACGCCAAATGAAAATTTACATTCACGCACGCTTCAGAAATTTGAATAAATTGAAGTTAATTTAGCCAAAACGTAAAACGGATAGGACGTAGGCCGAGCAAGCTTTTCTTCGTTTATTCGTAGACCCCTCACGAAACGTGTTTCTGCTGGGGTCCACACCGTAGGCTAGTATTTTAGTGAATTCGGGCGTTTGCTTGAAATCAAAATATAGTATGTACGAGCGACAGGATTATTTTAGAATATACAATGCAAAGAGGTCGGTAAAGTATAGTATTCAGTTTTGATGTAATAATTGGCTCTTTATATAGCAATAAGTATTGTATCATTTGCGACAGTTGAGTGCGCTATGTTGCGATTATTCAGTATTAATTGCTGGTTGTTTCTTATTTTCAATGAAAAATTGCTTGTGAATTACAAATTTACTATAGCACTTATAGTTCACTCGTTTTTCCACCATGGCATACTTCCCTTCAAGCATTAACTATGCTTCAAGATATCGGCTTGAATGCGCAATGAATGTTGTTATTGGAAATATAATATCCCTTATAATAAGCGGCAGCCTATTTCATTATGGCGCGTGAAATTCATCACGCGAAAAACGCGTTCGACTCGCAGCAGGATAATCTGACAAAAAGTTTTTATTTTAATTAGCTAAAAGCATTAACAAGGGAACAAAGTTTCCTGCGTTAATTTGGAAATCGTACATTTATTTGGAAATAAATTAAATGACGCGATTAGCATTTGTTTGATGTAGAAATCGTAATATACCCGCATAAAATAATGAAATGAAGCCTAAATGTAAACTTTTCAGATTTATTCAGTAAACAGTGATATTATGTGTGAATGATCATCGCAGTTCTGCGTCCTCTTAGACACGAAATATACTGCTGCAGAGCCTCTGAATAAAACGTATCATTTATTGTATTGTTTTTCGAAATATACATCACGTGATCGTTGCCATGACAACGAAAAGTAGGTCAACTTTTAGAAACTCCCTTGACAAATCATATAAAACTTGAATGGTAATAATCAAGGCCATACTTATTTTTTTATGATTTTTTGTCTATTTTCGCTAAATACACAAACTGAGACCCAGGCATTAATGTACCTGAGTTTATATTCACAATATATTCATTTTGCATTTGGAATGGAAGATATAATATTATGAGTTAGAATTTCAACGAAAACTAGGAGGATGGTTGCCAAGAACAGGAAATTGGAGAATGAGTTGACGAGCTCGCGCCAGCACACATGCATGGTTGGTCAGCCTCGACATGATTACACTTTTTTCTGTTTTGTTGCAGTTTTGAGAAAAAGTTGTGCCAGTTTATTTAAAGAGGGGGAAAGATATGATGGTGTATATACAATCAAACCAGATGAGGGGGAACCTTTTCAAGTCAGGTGTGACATGCGAACAGACGGTGGAGGCTGGACAGTGTTTCAAAAACGACAAGATGCAAGCGTTAATTTTTATCGCGGTTGGCAAGAATATAAAAATAGTTTTGGTAATTAGAGCGGAAATTTCTGGCTTGGGTTGGAGAAAATACATCGTTTGACAAAATCTGATCAAAATATCCTTAGAGTTGACTTGACAGATTTTACTAACGAAAAAGCCTACGCAAAGTATGGGAATTTTTTTGTGGCTTCTGAATCTGAATTCTATAAACTGAAAGTTGACACATTTTCAGGTAAATATGATAATACTAGTTTACCCACAGGGTAGTGAAATTTAATATTTTAAAGAATAAGAGTAAGAAATATTTGTAATGAATTGGAATCATCTATAATTTATATACTTGATTAACTTGAAAAACTTGAATAACCTGAATAACTTGAATAACTTCAATAACTTGAATTTATACACTGTATGATAACTCGGCGCTCGAAGTTTCGTATCGAAAGAGGAACAGCCGCCGAACAGGTACGATGGCTAACAAGAGTGAGTGTTAAAAGGTTTGAATCCAGGTTCATTCATTTTTCGTTTGTTTTATTGTTCTTCTAGATTATTACAAAATTAAATAAGTTTTTTCTGACGTTTCGGTTTCTTATACGAAAACCATTTTCGAAGCCTTGAACAAAGAGTAAAGATACAAAGAGAGTTCACTCGGTGAAAAATGCAGTGTTTAGGACGTCATACAGATTTGCGAAGCTGACGTCATTTACACGCCATCAAAAGCAAATTAAATATTCCAAAAAGAATTTAATATGCAGCAGCCAGTACCGTCGCTGCATTTTCAGTCAAAACTATAGGGAAAACGCAGTTCGAAATGCAAAAAGTGGCATTTTTAAGGAAAAGAGGCTTTCGACTAGCTTCATATCTGGACAAAATTTTTTATCAATAACAGTAAGTGATCTTTTCTATTCACATGAGAAGTACGGTTGAGCTTTTGAAAAACTTTTATTTAATTTTGAAAGTTGAAGGAGCGGTCTGCCCACAGATTGTGATATCCTATAAAGCGAACAAAACTATTTGCCGGGAATATATTAATTTCATCAGTGGCAAGACTCTCTGCTTGGCAAGTTGAGTTTGTACTTAATGGGTTAATATCCTGACAATCAAAATACACAATTTAAATCAGATCAACACACGTATCGAACTCTCAAAGACTGAGACATTTTGGTCGAGACTTGTTTTTTGCTAGTTTTTTCTCGTTGAAAAAAGTGAAGTTTGCTCTTACCTAAACATTATACGATACGAAATATACTGGAATGTTAATTGTGAACAACTTCTGAGCTTTTCTGCGGCAAAAACGACACAACTGGAGTATAGAACATCGTGTAGAACAATGTTTTGATCTCTTTTTGACTTGTGAACACAAGTTTCGAACTTCACTCCTTCGAGTATAATTTTCCCTTTTCGCAGCGTTCAAGTAGTGTTTGTAGCCCCATTTGTTGTTAAAAATGTCTAGTCTAACCCATTTTCTTGAAATTAAAACGAAACAGTTCACTTACGCATCACATTATGGTCAGAGAATGTTTTCCTTCCCAAGTCCATTTCGTGTCTTGTTGCCATATTATGAACTGCAATACTGTTACTAGCGACTTTATTTGCTATGCAGCGCTTATGTTCTTTAATTCGGCATCCCGAATTAAAGAACATAAGCGCTGCATAGCAAATAAAGACGCTAGTAACAGTATTGCAGTTCATCATATGGCAACAAGACACGAAATAGATTGGGAAGGAGCCACCTGCTTGGAGTACGCATCACATTATGGTCAGAGAATGTTTTTGGAAAGCTGGCATACGAAGAGCGAGAAGGACAGCATTAATGTTTGCCGCGAAATGCCAGGCGCGTATATTATAGTTTAATTGCAAATGAACGAGCGCGCGCAGAATGTGAACGCACGCGAAGACAATCACGCAACCGTGCAGCTGACGCAAGATAAACATCAACGGATAAAATGAACAAACGTTCAAGTCTTCGAAAATGGTTTTCGTATAAGAAACCGAAACGTCAGACAAAACTTATTTAATTTTGTAATAATCTAGAAGAACAATAAAACAAACAAAGAAGAATGAGTGTACTTATCAGCTTATCTAACGCTAGAAAAAGATCAAAATGGCAGGTATGGCTGTGATATCTAGTATATAAAATTGTATAGACAAAATTTGCCTACAAATACGATGCTAGGTCAAAACGGCCCAAAGTCAAAACGGCCCCGCTTCAATGATCATATGGTTTAAACCAGGGGTTAAAGGGCAATGACAATGACATGCAGCGAGTGTGCGTCTCACTAAATTTGCGTGTTTAATAATCGGTTTATCAAAGAAGGCAAAAATATATACAAGACAACCTCACATGTGGAATTTATTCACTTACGCACTGGCTTGTGATGCAGTACAAGTGCAAATACAAATGACAAAACATTTTTTAAGGCTTTAAATCCTAAAACATAATTGAATCATATACGGCACATTCAAGATTTTAATATCGTATTTCAGCTGCGTTTGTACTGCTTGGCGGGGATTTGCTTCGTTATATAAATAATTACTATGTTATATTGTATACACAGATTTATTACTAATAAATCAAAACTATATAATAATATAGAACTCACAAAGTGCAGTCACCTTTTTATAAATAAACCCTTTTAAAAGCATGTCATTCTCATTGCAGACCAAAGGCAAAAAACACGCCACATACCAAATTTAAGCAATCGTGAGATTATATACATGGAAAGAATTATGTTAAAAGTACCCCGTATAATGACGAAAGCACCGCGTATAACGCTCGAACCATTGCGTATAATGGCGAACGCGCCGTGTATATAATGGCGAACGCACCGCGTATAATGGCGAAAGCACCACGTATAACGCTCGAACCACTGCGTATCGACAAAATGCCGTTTGATACGTCAGCTATGGCTTTCCATAAAAGAAAACCAAAGATGAAAGATGATCACATTGCTTGTTTGCCTTAAACCTGTTTATTGATAATACTGGGTTTTAATAGTATACATGGAATAAGATATAACTTAATTGTCATGTATTTACATAGGTACTACTACTAATTTATTAAAATGTTAATTAAAACTATATCTATATTTACATCTAGTAAGAACATTATATATTATTATTGTATTTATCAATATCATAGACTAGTGAGCTGTTCTTTAAACGATCAGTTCTACTTTTAAAGTTATAAAATTTTTTTCTATTGGATCTAGTTTTCCTATTTCTAATGTTTCCCACTTTCACAGGTAATAAGTAGTGTAATTTATGTGACGGGGAGGACATGTTTTTAATTAAGTCACTGCAATGTATGTCGATTAAGTGGAAGTAGTTTAGACGAAGCAAGAGCATCTTCATAACTTAGGTCAGGAGTGATAATCCTTACAGCACGTTTTTGGATTCTTTCAATATCTTGACATTGTGATATAACGTTAGGCCTCCATGCCATAATACATCACCGCATTCCAAAACCGATCGAATCACTGAACAATAAAACTTTAATAGATCTTTTACTGGTGCGTCATATTTCTTTAACACCTTTTAAAAATATAGGCGTTTCCTGGCTTTTTTAATAATAAAAAAGGTATTAGTATGCCATTTGAGATCTGATCGATTGAAGCCAAATGCCTAATAGCTTGTGTGAATGTACTCTTCTCTTTCAATAGGAATGTTGTCTATCATAATCACTGTTATTTCAGATTTCATAATTCGAAGGTCGATTACCATTTCTTTAGTTTTTTTCAAGTTCAACCTCATGTTTTCCTCTCTTGAAAATTTTGAAATTCTTTCAACATTTGCTTGGATGTTACTCACTCGGTGGGTTTCAGGGTTATTTATATTAAGAATCTCTGATAGGGTAGTATCGTCCATTAAAATTGAAACATGTTCTTGTCAGTGAGTGCCAAATCTGGTAGTTCATTAATTTTGGTAATAAATGCTATCGAGCCGATTTTACTTCCTTGAGGTACCCCTGCGTTGACTTTTTTAAAACACGATGTCGATCCATCTATGTTTACCCTCTGTAACCGGGTCGGATAGGTACGAGGCTAGCCATGGTAGTAAAGCGGGACGAACTTCAATAGATTTAGAGTCATTCAGCAAGATGTTATGATCTATGAGGTCAAATGCCTTTGAAAAAATCTAAGAAAACGATTCTAATTACCGATTTGGGTTTCTCCAAGGCGACAAACCATGTGTGTAGCATTTCGAGGAGGGCTAATACAGGCAACGAACGAGGAATTCCCCCAACTTGACGTTTGCTGAGACAGCCCCTTGAATCTTCCAACATCCAATCCAGTGCAAATGATTCTTGAATTTTTGAAAATACACTTGTAAGGGCAATTGGGCTAATATCTCCTACTGTAGTGCATGGATTTGACTTTGGGATAGGGCAGCAGTTGTATGCTTTCCAAATCTCCCCAAAACATTTCTCTTGAAAGGAGGTGTTAATAATGTCTGTTAGTGGACCGGATAACAGCTCCGCAAACTGTTTGATAATTTTCGTTGGTAGAATAGCCTGCCGGGCTGGAAACAGTGCATTGTAGTAGGCCGAAATACGCCGAAACGATCTAGATTTTTCTTCTGCATATATCTATTATACATATACATAAAGATTATTCTGCTGCCTTGCTCGCTCGCTTCAGGCTCGCTCGCTGCGGCAGCAATAAGAAAGACTTTAATACCATATACAGCAACTGAACAATTATTGAAATAGGTTGAGCATGATATGAGTTTGTGTTATAACCTGAAAGCGGCGACCGAATTATTTTGCATATCGTGTTCAATTGGATTCAATAATTGTTATGTTCTTGATTAATATATTCAAATGTTCACAAGTGAATTTTCTACCAAATATAATGATGAGTTCTTTTGATAAGCCATTTTCAAAAGGATCGTGTCCCTTACTTCAAACTAATTATGAAAAACTGTTGAAGCCTTTTGTCGCCGTTTTCGTTTTGATTTAGCCTTTTACAAAATATGACCTTCACGTCAAAAAGTGGTCCACGGGGAAGCCATCTTGTTTTCGATCACTTTAGTACGGGCAAGCAGTCGAAATGTGCGACAGAAAAAAAACCATTTTCGTTCTTCTTCGTTTTGATTATATTTTAGTCTTCCTCAGCCATTCCTGCGTATTTTACCTATATTATTTAGTAGATTTTGAAAAGCATGTCTATAGTATATTAAGTATTTATTACATAGTTGACATCGAAAATACCAAATTGACTATCAGCAATATGCTATAGCTAACTGTGTTTATACACCACATGTCCATGTCCGGTTACTACATTCCTCCGCCCTAAGTTTTTTTTTTGTTCTTTTCTTAGTTTTCAAACAAACATCTTAATCTATTAAAGGCATAGATCAGCCTTTTGAATGATGATTTTTAAGGGGCGTTTCAGGCCTTTTAATTGGAAAAACTAACTAGGAAAATCAATTAAGCATAATTCAAGATCAGTAAACTTAATGTTTTTTAACATTTTAAAACATTTTTATTGTTAAAAACATTGAGTTTACTGATCTTGAATAAAGCATAATTGATTTTCCTAGTTCGTTTGTTCAATTAAAAGGGCTTTAATGCGCCTTAAAAACCATCACTCAAAAGGATGAACTGTGCCTTTAACTAATAATAACTGTGTTAGAATCTCATTATATAATCGTTCAGTTTTAGAGGCATTCTACGCTGTCTTGTCAGATGACGTCTCTCAGAGTCACCTGATTCTTCAAACAGCAGCTTCACCTGATTCCTCAACAGTAGATTCATTTGGTTCCTCTGTGGTCTCAGATCTGATTGGTGTCTGCCGTCGGATCTGATCGTGATGTCACCGTACCACTCGGGAGTCATCCGTGGCAATGTTTGCAAAACCTGGCCCAGTTTCCTCTATCACCTTACCAGTTGACCACATCTCAAACTTCATCTCCTATCGAAAAATTATTAGGCTTCGAATGTTGATCATATTTAACTTTCTGTCTATTCTGAACATATCCCAAGGTTTTTCCAGGGTCGGGCTGGATCAAGGAAAGATGGGATCGTAACTGTGTTCCCCAACGTAATTGCACTGGTGCTTGGCTAGTAGTGGTGTGTGATGTAATCCGATACTTGAACAGTAATCGCGACAGTCGTGTTTGCAAAGAAGCCTTTGGTTTTCATCGTTTGCATGAAGGTTTGCACGGCTCGTTCCACAAGGCCATTGGAAGATGGATGATATGGAGCTGATGTAACGTGTCGCACTCCATTCTTGGGAATTCTTCAAATTCTTTGCTCACAAAAGCTGGTCCATTAGCTGATACCACCATTTCAAGTAACCTCTGACTAGCAAAAGTCATTCGTAGCTTCTCGAGTGTCCTCTCGGCATTGGACTAATTGGTCATGTGGATATCTAAACATTTCGAATGTGCGTCAATAATCAATAGGAACATCTTTCTCATAAATGGTCCTGCATAGTCCACAACCATCCTAGACCATGGTTGATGCGGCCATTCACACGGATGCATAGGTGCTTTCGGATGCATAGGTGCTTTTTAACAGACAGCCTTCTTGGAAACTCAGTTCGTTTCTTCGAGTAAAATACGGTTTAATAATATTTGTATACTTGCGCTAACACCCGATCTCTCGTTGTCCATTGCCAGATTTTTCCTGCATCAACCGGACTTGTGGACAACTGATCCATCAAATTGACCACTTCACTGGGTATCGGCGTCGTACTCCGCTCGATTTTCAACGGCAGTCTGCTGAGGGCATCCGCGTTGCTGTTCTCTTTTCCTGGTAGAAAAATCACGTCGTACTCGTACGTTGACATCCTCAAGGCCCATCTTTGAATACTACTCGATGCCATCCGTGTGGAATTGCACGTTCGTAACTAAATATTCCCAGGAGTGGCTTATTATCGGTGTAAATTGTAAAATGCCGACCATATATGAATTGAAGGAATTTCTTAACTGCGAAAACCGTAGTCAAGCCCTCTTTATCTAGCTGTGGATATTTCTTCTCTGCCGCTGTCAGAGTTCGCGACGCAAAGACAATTAATTGGTTTCTCGGTTCCATCTTCCATCTCGTGGGATAGTCCAGCACCAACTCCATGAGGCGAGGCGTCACAAGCAACGAATAATTTCTTTTTCGGATCACAATATGGACCAGTACGGGAGGAGGTTCTTCAAACCTTCAAACGCTTTTGTCTGTTCTGCCCTCCATTTCCATGTTTCATTCTTGCGTAGTAACCGGTAGAGTGGCTCTAGAACACTTGAAAAATGAGGAAGGAACTTGCCATAGAAATTGATTAAACCAAGATAGGATTTTAACTCGCTGATGTTGGTTGGGGACTAGTGCTTCTTTCACCGATTGCTGCTATTCAATAGCCCAGACAATCATGGGCTAGTTGCATGAAACGACACTTGGATCTTTTTAACGTAAGCCGGCTTCGGATAGCCGTTTCATCACTTCCTCGAGGTTCCGTAAATGCTCGTCATCTGTTGCACCAGAGATCAGAATGTTGTCGAGGAGAGCTCCTGTAAAGGGAATGCCATTCAGTAAGCCTTCTATTGTTTTCTGGAAAATACCTGGTGCGGAAGAGACTCCATAAGGTAGACGGTTATATCTGTACAAACCACGATGAGTATTAATCGTAACACATTCTTTCGAGTCCTCGTCGAGTACCATTGGCTCATATGCGTGGCTCTGATCAAGTTCGGTGAATGTTTTCCCACCTGCTAATTTATTATGGATTTCCTCTATCCTGGGTATCGGATATGCATCTAGGCGAGAAGCTTGATTTACGGTCAATTTGTCCCATCTGGCTTGATAATGGGTACTACCGGGGTTGTCCACTCTGAATATTGCACCGCTTCTATTGCCCCTTCCCTTTCTAACCTCTCTAGTTCCTTTTCAATTTTACTCTGCATTGAATACGGCACACTATGAGCTCGATAGAACGTAGGTTTTGGCATTGGTTTGAGACGTATCTTTGCTTTGATACCATGCAGCATGCCCAATTCTTCATTAAACAAATGATCATACTTTTTCAACACATCCTCGAAATTCACCTTCCCCAGGCGTCGAATGCTTGACCAATCAAGACGGATATTATCTAGCAAATTGCGACCACATAAAATAGGCCCGGTACCTGTTGGGTTTTGTTGCCATATTTTACGCTTACTTCTATAATTCCCAATCAACAAACACGTTATTTTTATCATTTTTATTTTATTTTTATTTGCCCATATAAAGCTAAATATATTTACAATATATATTTGTACAAACATTAAGGGCTAGGAACCTTTTATTCAAAGGCCGCTAGTTTAACAATATTATAAAAAATGGTTAAAGCAAACGTTCAAACGCTTTTGTCTGTTCTGCCCTTCATTTTCATGTTTCATTCTTGTGTAGTAACCGGTAGAGTGGCTCTACAACAATTGACAAATGAGGAAGAAACTTGTCATAGTAATTGATTAAACCAAGATAGGATTTTAGCTCGCTGATGTTGGTGGGGACTGGTGCTTCTTTCACCGCTTCAACTTTGGCTTCGACGTGATAAATGCCTTTCACGTTAGATTTCTCTTGATACGTCGGTATTTTTGTCGATGGATGCAATACGTTGAATATTTTATAAGTTTTCTCTGGTTCGCTCTCAACTTGCTCCACCTTGTTCGCTTGAACGTTTTGAAATTATAATTGGTATCCTCTCGTTTGTTATCCACTTTGATCTTTCTTTCTACTTTGGCAAACCCTCGAGATGTGACCAATTTTCCCACATTTGTGACATGTTTTGTTTTTAAAGCGGCAGTCTTCTGGGTTATGTTTACCTCCACAACGAAAACAGGAATACTCATTATTATTTTGCCAATTATTCATCGAGTCATTAATTAACATTGTTGTCATTGTTCATTCTACCCTGTAATTTATGCATCATGTTTTGACTGTCGATTGCATTACTCTTCCAGTCACGCACGTCCTTCGCAGCCGCTTCCTCCCAATGGATCCAGCGCCTGTTTTAAATCGAGTGTCGATTCCGCCAACAACCGTCTCTGTATATGGTGCTTCGGGTTGTATTAAACTCCGCAAGAGCTTATAGGTCTTAGCTCCTATCGCGCTTAGAAAAATCGAGCGTTTCTTGTCATCGTCGTATATTTCGTTTGCTTCGAAGAAATGTATCCTCCATTCGTTCAATGTATTGTGGCCACTCTTTGGTTTCATTGTATTCCTCTCTTTTGCCGTAAGTCGCCATATTATCCTCGTCGCCAATATAGTATATACATTAAGTATTTATTACATAGTTGACATCGAAAATACCAAATTGACTATCAGCAATATGCTCTAGCTAACTGTGTTTATAACTACATGTCACGGGACTGAAACGTCATGTCCGGTCACGTCATGTCCGGTTATACTACAATATCATTTAGCAGATTTGGAGGGTTCAACCTCCCCTCCCCCCCCCCGCCCCCTTCAAAAAATAAATTAACTTTCCGCGCTTTTAGAGAGGAGAACAAAAATCATGTGAAAATATTAGTAAGCTCATTCATTTATCGTAACTTTCCTATTTACCTGAAACATTCAAACAATTTTGTAGAACAGCTCACAATATATCCTATAGTTTCGTGTTGTTGTTAATTTCCGTAGATATACATTGCATTGCGTGAATTTGGGTTGAGTTCCATGACAAGAGTTTGATAAGTTTGTATTACTTTAATTGTAATTTATACAGTGATAGATTGAGCTTGCATCGTTCAAAAAGTGCATGTAAGATACCATTTTAATAATTTCAATCAAAATTTTAAACAAGGACAATGGTCAGCGTCAAAATTATGAAAAAGACAATTTGGATAAAATTGCCAACTAAATTTTTTTTAAAATGCTCATTAAAGTTCGAATGACGATTTATGTTTAATCGATATCTCTTAATCGATATCAGTCTGCCTTGTAAATCATCAGACTGATCGGCTAATCATGCTTTAAGATTACATATAAATTTGTGCTTTACAATTGTATTTAATCCAACGACCCATGTTTGTCCTAAGATGGTCATTTTTCTTAAGATGCAAACTTCAGTGCTCAAAATATATTTTAAGGTAATGCTAGAGATTCGATGAGTTATCACAACGGAATGAAGTTCTCCACCAAAGGCAAAGACAAAGATCAATCAAACTGTGCTGCGTCGTATAAAGGTGCTTGGTGGTATAATACCTGTCACCACTCCAACCTCAACGGTCAGTACCTCAAGGCAGGTCAGAGATCATCCTCGGGGATTAATTGGTACTGTTGGAAAAGCGACTGGAGATCTATGAAAAAAACAGAGATGAAAACACGACCTGCGCAATTTTAGAGAAGTCTCATACATTAGCTTCTTAATCTTCAAACAATTGTTTATAGTTATTAGACAAAAAGAACTAAGTTGATGAGTCTGGGACTGCGCATAATTAGTATTATAAAAATTTGTATCTATCAATGTACTAAAATAAATCTACAATCCTGGACAAAACCATCTGCGACACGCTATTAATTAAAACATTCCTTTGTGGCTTTTGTTTTACCAGTTAGACCGGTGTCCCAGGATTTTCGCCCCCCCCTTACAATTTCGCCCCCCGGGGGGCGAAATTTCTGGGAATATCCTAGGAAAATTCGCCCCCTTTAGGAAATTTGCCCCCCTTTAGGAAATTCGCCCCCCCCCCCCTTTAGAAACTTCACCTTTTCTTTAGGATTTTTGTCCTCCTTTCAAAATTTCGCCCTTTCCTAACAGTTGCATGGGATAATTATTACATGGCTTTAGTCATTTGAAATCAGTATCAATTCAAAATTGTTAAGACAGAGCTTGAAATAACAATGGAATTGCTTATGATCGGCGGAAAAGCAGGGTTTCGGTTTCCAACCTGAAACAATCAGGGAAAGTCATGATCGAGAACTTTGGGAACGTTATTTCAAGCCCTGTAAGAATACAAATTTACAATTACATGTATCGAAAGGGCTTACACAGTTCACAGTTAATAGACTTATGACGCTTCACAGCACACCATGCATATTTTGCATTTTCAGTGTTCATCCTTAAACTCATTGTTAAAAAGTAATCACCGTGGTGGTTGTTGTAATTATTGGTATTGTTTTGCATCCAATTTTGTCGTTATCGGAAAATGTATGGCTTACAAGTTGTCACTATTTTTTACTTGCATTATTTCAATATAGTTTGTAAATTTCAGAAGCGAAGGGTAGAACTTGCCAATAGACAATATACTCCAATAATATACGTTTCAAAAAAGACAAAAAAGCTTTTAGTTTTGCAGAGTTACATTCTCAAATGTTTAAGCCACTAATAAAATCAAAGTATCATGAAATTGTTTGAATAAACCACACCACATATATATAATGCAATTTTCTTTGCGGAAGTTAAAAATCAAGATTACATCACTGACACTGACACGGAAAGTTGACGATTCAATGGACAATAGTCAATACGCTTCCCAAAAAATTCCATAGATTTTTGTGGCTAGCCCGTTTGCGGGCTAGCCATTATCACATAGTATACAAACGCGATGAGCGATGATGATCATGGTATCCAGTCCGGATTTTCGTAAAGTATCGGGAGCAATCGGAAGCGCCCGTATTTTTCTGCCGACAATTCACACTTGCAAGGCATTTGATGATTTTTATCCAGCTTGAAGACTTCTACTTCTACACTAGCATGAGCAGCACATCGCGTTATTCCTTGTGTTCCTTTGAGCAGCATATCGCGTTATTCCTTGTGTTCCTTTGAGTAAAAGGTATATTTGCTCATTTCTATTTTTGTATAAGTTTGCTTTTATTGTTACAACGCCATTTTGGCTTGCTCTGGTCAAAGATATATTTTTGGTCCGAATATAGATATGGCATTCTTATACGCAAAGTTGACGTATCAAATCAGAAATACAGTATACAAAGGAGCCAAATCAAAAATTGAAAAATACAATATTACACATGAAAGGGCCCATTGTGCTCGTACTGATCATACAGGGCTATTTACAGTACATGAAAAGCCACGTACCAAACAAAAACAATACAAGAAGGCCGGGAGTATTGTAGGTATATTGCAAACCAATTGCCATTTGTGCTGGGATTACTACCTTGACTATTGCTATATTAGTAAAAAAAAACTACCTTGACTTTTGCTAATGTAGTCACAAGAACAACCTTGACTATTGCTATAGTACAGTAGTCCATGTATATGAAATTATTTTAGTAATTTTGTTAGTATTTGCATTTTTTATTATGTATCTCCTTGGATGTATAAAAATTGTTGTGTTCATCATCTAATGTGTTTTCACATTCCTTTTGAAACTATTTGCTAAAACACCCTCTGGGTATAATAAGCATCCAGCAAGTATACACGTATTCTTGGGTTTCATATGACATCACAAAAGTGACGGGCGGTCAACTCTAAAACAAAACACAGTTATCAGAGTGAGTCGATTGTTCGTTTTATGTATTAGCCTTGTGTTCAGTGGCAAATACATGGAATTTCGCATCATTTTCTCACTCCACTACAGCATAAGCATCGAATACATTTGAGGTTGACCCCCCGTCAGATTCACTGCATAATGCTGTAGTGAAACCCAAGAATAGGCAACCCCTGCCATTAAGCACCCTCTGGGTATAAGCACCATCTGGGTATAAGCATCCCCTGGGTATAAACATCCCCTGGGCATAAGCATCCACTAAGTATAATTACAGAATTTGCTAAAATTAAGACAAATGCCAAACTCAGAAATGTGTGAAATGACTTTACTTTCTCTTTATACTTTCCATACTAATTTTGCAGTCAATAATGCTTCATTTGACCTGTAACATGAACAGCCCCTACAATATTGGTTAACTCATTGAGCCGCAATGTGCCCCAGTGTGCCCTACTTTTTTTACCTGTCCAACGACAGACGATTTTATTCGTCAATGGGGAAGCTTTGCAACTTAATGGGTTAGAAAAAGTAATCTTTCAAAAATGTGTTCAAATAATTCGGGCAATGTCATTTCAGAAACCCAAATTTTAAGACATTGTGGGAAGGGTGTATGATACTGGAACACCTAGCTCCCCCTTCCTAGGACTGCCAAGTCTCATGCACGATATGCAGTCAACCTCGACAGCTATGACAATGTTATCTGCTGAAGCTGAGGGCTGGATACAGTAATTGATATATTATACAATTGCAAAAGCACATGCAGTTGTAGAGAGTTTTGTACGTCAGCCATGCATACTAGAAGTTATGTCACCTACAGACAATTTTTCAATGTTGGAGGCAGCAAGACATTGAGAATTGTTTGTAGATTCTTAGCCAATCACCACGGAGATTGCATATGCATTGTACAATAATATCTCCTCTTATTACTATTAAAGTTAGCCTGGGTATCTTCTTATTACTATTAAAGTTAGCCTGTGTGTCTTTTTATTACTATTAAAGTTAACCAGCATGGCAGGCTCTCTGGGTTTGGAGGAGGGTTTGAGGAGTTAAAGTTTACCAGGTTAGCCACATGTACGCATTGCGTACCTATTTTTTATTAATCCTATAGTTTATTGTTAGCAAGTGATTAATGTGACGGCTATTGTTAACACTGGTATTGATAAAATTTGCAAGCGATTGCTTTTATAATATGTTATGTGAATGTAACTGCCAGAAGAATACGAGAACATGATTTTATGCGATCTCTGTGGGCAATGGTTCCACTTTAGATGTATAGAATATGACACTAGTCTAAGTATCTCAAATGAGTGGTTATGCAGACTGTGCACACCACCAGCTGCTAAGAAGCTTAAAATGTGTATGTGATTTTGTCTCCTTGTAATAAATAAATAAATCACACAATAAATCTTTTCAACTTGCAATCATTTTGTTTTTAGATCAAAAATTCAAAATTTATATGGGGGGGTGCGAAATTCCTAAAGGGGGGCGATATTCCTAGGAGATTCGCCCCCCTGGGGGGGCGAATCTCCTGGGGGGGGGCGAATCTCCTGTGACACCGGAATAATTTACTCGTTTGCTCCCCTCCACCCCCCAAAACAATGTTGGACGTTTTATCCGTATTCTACGAATGCAATAAACATTGAATGGTGGAGGAAAGGGGGAGGTTTTCTAAATTTACGATAATATTACGACATTTTGACAAGTAATTGGAAGTATCTCAGATGCTTTGTCCAGGATTGTAGCTTTAATTGAAAAGAATTTAAAAGAAAATTTTTAGACTACTTTACCATACTACTTTATTCAAAAAATTTTAAATCTCTGTTGAAAATACTCGAAGATATGTACACTTAAAACCATGACCAGCCGACAATTTAAAAAAATAAAGTAAAAAGCAAATTCCGAAAATACAGGACATCTTGAGAATTCAATATATAATTCAAAACAAGACGCAGTTCGAGACTCGGTAAATTTTCGACTTTATTTCAAAGTCATCTTCAGACAGAATGAAATACAATACTTTACAACACATATATATACAACGCAGAGAGAGAGCATCTGTCATGTGGGCGGAAAGAAGGATTATCCAAGCGAAGTGAAACATGATAGAGAAAATAGTGCATAATATAAATTAGTACATAAAGTACATAAAGTATTTCTTTAGTACAAGTAATAGTACGTAAAGCATTTTTTTAGCTAAAATAAAATAATCAAAAAGTAAACTAAATTGGAATTTGATGATGGTTTATGCTAATTTTGTGACCTTTTCAGAAATGCTAGTTCAACTTTGAAACGTCAATAGCTCTGTCAATATTGAGCGGAAAATTAAATGTTATATATCAAAATCTAAGTTCTTCAAATTCTAAATCTAAATCCTTTGTGTATACAATGCTTTTCATTTTAGTAAAATAGCTTTCATATGTTTTACATTACATGAAATCAAGTATTTTTTTGGGACACTCGGTAGACTGCTTAAAGTTTCCTGAAGAAGCTGCGTTAATTAGAAAAAACTTACAACGCGAATTTTTAAATAATATGTAGTTATAGGTATTGTTGATTTCATAAGTATATTTATTAATTGTTTAATTTAAATTGTATATTGATTCTGAAAAGCCCCTTTTGGGGATGATCAATTATATTATCAATCAATGAATCAATCAATATGTGTACGTTTAAAAATTTTTAAAGGAAAACAAGGACTCAAATTTTCAAGGAGTCATATTGACTACAAAAGTGAAGTAAATATAAAAGGTACAGAACGACTTCTTTTTTGGAGTAAATTTTACTCATTTTTTACTCCATTTTTTGGAGTAATTTTTACTCCTTACGTGGAGTTGGCTTTTAAAGAGTAAAAACAGCTCTACTTAAGGAGTATAAATTACCTCAAAAATGGAGTCGTTCTGCATCTTTTTTATTTACTCCACTTTTGGAGTCAATTCGACTCCTTTGGAGACAAAATATATGACTCCTATATATTGGAGATATATATAGATGTCATAGATATAGATAGATTTATTTAAATTGGCTCGCGTTTACGTCAGTGTTGCCATGGCAACAGGATAATTTTAATTTATTATTACATTTTTTTAATTTTTTTGTACAACACGCCAAAAATAGTTGAAATATCATTGCTTTTAACTATATAACAATGAATTTCCAAAATATGTACTGTGTAGGACTGGTATGCTATTTAGCATTTTGTGAGCTTTGATTTATTGTAAAACTTACTCTGAATCGCTTCAGAGGCGCAGGAGAATCGATAATAGCGGGGGCAGATATTTATATATTCGTGTTCACAGACTGTAAAAACAATCGATTTCAAAAGAAATTAATTGGGCAGAACACGAATATATGAATATCTGCCCCCGCTGTTATCGATTCTCCGGCGCCTCTGAATCGCTTTGTAAAATGTTTTGAAATGTTCAGTGATAACTAAACAGCTTTCGCCGAGAAACTATTTTTACTTAATAAACCAAAATAAGTCAAATTGTTGAGTAATTTCAGTTAGTTCTTCAAATTAATTTGCTCTCCTTTAAAAAAAATTATTTCCTTTTTTTCTTAAATTATACAGGGTAATTTAGGAAACTTACAACTTCATTGAAAAGGAAAGCAGTGCATGATTTCATTTTTATTGATTTTTTATTATTATTATAAAGTACACATTAAGTAGCTTAAATAGCTAAATTGCAATGTGATTCATAAGCTATAAATATATCTATAAGATAAAAAAATATGAGTTACGTTACAAAATTACAATTTTTCTTATACTCGCTCCTTAAAGTCAAGAGATACAGTAAGGTACAATTAATTATTAAATTATCTACAATATAATACTTTAAAATGTTTAAGATTGAATTACTTAAAGAATGTGTGTCAACCGGCATGCACTGCGCGCTTTTTGTTTATATTATTGTTCACGCTTGTTACTTCATTTTATATTCGCGCATTGATACTTGACCGTCGCCACACGCAACAAGCTTTAAAATCGTGATAAATTGTCCGATTCAGACTCTGATTATGCTGTGTCTGTTTACGATCCTGAAGACAATTTAAATTGTTATGGTTCTCCGATTGAAAGCCACGATCAATTTCAGTTAGGAGAGGTTGCATCAACTGCCAATGCCTTCAATGCATCAACTGCCAGTGCTTCAACAATTGTTGAAAACATTCAACCTCAACGAACCCAGGTATGTTTGTGATTTCATGTTTTGTTTATTCCTTTATTAATTGGTATGTATATTTCTATTTATTCATTGTATTTATTTGATAGTTTTGCAGCTGCAAGAATACATGTAGCAGACGTAGTGGACGAAAAAAGCGCGGTTGTCCGTGTCGCGATGAAAATTTGCATTGCACTGACAAGTGTTCCTGTGGGTCAAAAAAGTCTTCTTGTAAAAACCAGGAACAAAGTACGGCGACTGCGACGAATGCAAATGCTGGGAAAAATGCATTTGACCGCCATCAAGCGGCCATCGAGGTTTCTAACCGCGAGATTACGGTAAGCAAAGCAAGTGTTCATACAGAATTTTGATCGTTTTAATTTCCCATATATCTTTTGCACACCAGGTCTTTTATATTAATCCAAATAATTATGAGTATTACACTATAAACAACGCAAATATAAAAGTTAAATGATGCACATACGACGCATATTCAATGAAAATTTCCACATATGCGCCCTAATGAATAATTCATTGTTCTTCCTGTTAGTCAAGCAAACATGGCTGCCAAGCGCAAATCACTGTATTATATGTATCTGGCTATGACATCAAGACTCTAGGCACAGTTATATTTAGTTTTACTGGTTTATGTCTTCATAAATGGCTTTATATATAATTTTAGGGCTTTATCGGGGAATTAAGCGACGCTCAAAAAGACAATATTCTTTTAAATTTGTTGTTAAATGGAAAAGGGAGTCTGGATTATGCCAAGAATTTGGTAAAATGTGGCACAGGTGATGCTGTCCCACATGTCCCAGATGGAAAACCTACCTGGTGTGTATGTGGTGTCTGTCGTGTCATGCCGACTGAGGAAGAAAACAAATGTTGTGGCAAGATTCGTTGTGTTACATCATTTGTCACATTCCAGAACACATGTACTGACAGGGATGTTTTGTTGATTGCAATTAGAGCAAGATGTGACATAAGAGTAGAGGACCCTGACTATTCAACAAATAGTTACCGCAAGGCTGCATACCGTCAGTATATCCTTTGGAGGTACAAGAAATTGGGCAGGGGCAATCGAAGGGTGTGCCCATCATGTGTAGTCTTGACCATTCGACACATTTTCCCTGCTGATGATGGAAACTATATGGGTTTCAGGAGAGCTTGACATGTTAGTTTAATTAAACATTTATAGAATATTCAATTTCATATTTGTAATATATATATATAATATGCATGCATAAATGTCTAAAATTGTTATATACATCATAGCCAAAGTTGATGTCAGGCCATAATTCCCCAACTTCATTCACAGATTCTTACCTCTTGTGGACAGTGAATTAAATATCCTGGTATGAGCTAGTCATCTGATCTGTCAAAATCTAGCAGATTTCTAATTAACCGACTATAAATTAACCCTTTATGTGGCAATGCGCCCAGATGCACCCTATTTTATTATTTTTCTCTGTCTAATGCCAGACGATTTTACTCGTCAGGGAGAGAGCGCTGCCACTCAATGGTTTAAACTATGCAAGTCATTTCAATATTTACCTCATCTTGTTTTGCTACTTGAAAAATCTTGTAGATTTTAGCAGATCACATGACCAGCTCATACCAGGAGTTTTCCTCCACAAGAAGTAAGAACCTGGGAAGGAGATTGATGTTCCCTTTCTTTCAAATATACGTAAATGTAGGTGAGAGGGAAGAGGACCTTACACAAGTCCCTGCCTAGCCACATATCAATAAAAAGATCCCTTACCACCCTCTAAATATAAATTTTACTTTGGGTGGAGAGCAACTAGATTAGGGTTTGTGCCAGGTTCTCTTTGTAAAATAGACCCTGTTACTCCGGCTATTATAAAAAATACAGAACATATATGTTCATGTAGGCTTCGCAAATCTGGATAGTGCCCGATCAACAATTTCTTGCGTAGCTGGGACAGGCTGCATAGCAATTGAATGACATATGTTTTTCGGATGCTCTGCTGACAGTTTTACTTTTTTCAGGATACTATCCTTGTCATCAATCTTCCTCTACAGGATGCCAGAAGTTAGAGCTGGCCAGAAGTCATAGGTCTTCTCTTCTAATACAGCCGTCACTCTCCAGTTTTTTGAACGCTTGCTGTACACTTTGTTGTATTTCTTCTTTCCATCCCTGTTCAAAGCTGCTTGTCTGAAGAGATGGCTGTTGTGGTCAATAGCTGCAAGTAATGTTCTTGCTATAAATGAGTCATTCCTAAAACA
>CACRXK020001418.1:2294-54806 GCA_902702795.2 Paramuricea clavata | reverse complement strand
GTTATGTAAGTTCTTCGACTGCCATTGTCAAACAGAATTCTTACTTTTACACTTGCAGATCCATCTTCATTGTATGCTTGTGCTTTAGCAGTTTGTAGCAAAACCTTTCCTTTGTTTCCGGACATTGATGCTGTTGTAATCGTTGATTCATTTTTTGATTCATCATCGTCCCTTTTTCGCTGAGCATCCTCACCCCCCGGTTTGTCTTTGCTACTTTCACAGATGGAAAAACAAATTGACTGATGATGCCTTTTGTTACAGTGGCGACAGTGCTTGCTAACTGGACAATCTTTCAATTGGTGTCCCTTTCGAATGCAATTGAAACATCTACCGCTTTGACGTAGAATATCTTTTCGTTCTCAAACATTATTTATAGTTTCACAAGAAGCAGAATAGTGCTCTCCCTTGCAATACACGCATTGTAACTTAAACGATTCACCACTTTCTCGTTGTCAAGGCGCTCGCTGAGCCGTAGTTAGGTCTGTTCAACGGAGAGGGCAGTGGTTTGTTGTTGTCACTAGTTTTAATCCTTTCGCTTGCTTCGCGGACTTCGATTTCTACCTTAATAACTTCTAACAACTCGTCGATTTTCCAGGTTTCGCTATTCGCCTTACGAGCAATCTGAATTTGAATATTGTTGGGAAGTTTCGACATAATGATTGGTATCAATAAACTCCCATATTGATCAGATGACACGCCCAGTGACTGTAAACCACGGACGTGAACGCTAACTTTATCATAAAATAATCTCAAAGCGTTAGCTCGATCGTTGCAAACTTGTAATTTTAAAAGTTCATCCATGTGTGCAGATATTATAGCTTGCGGTTTGGAAAATCGATCTTTTAAAATCTTGATAGCGGAATTATAATTCGACTCAGTCAAAGGCAGGCCGTGAATTGCTCGCGCTGCGTTTCCTTCCAATAAGGAATTCAAATAATTGAATTTGTCGATTGTAGATATGTCGTCATTTTCGTGAATTGATGCGTTAAAAGAGTCCCAAAAAGTGTTCCATTTCATAAGTTCTCCTTTGAATCATGGCATTGTCAATTTCGGTAATCGAATTTTCGCATATCCTTGCCCTACTTGCGGTTGAGAAGTACTCGTTATCGTTTGGGCGTTCGCTTCGACTTCTGTGTTTACATTAATTGCAGGCGATCGCTGTTTTTGTTTCGTTTCTTTAATCCTTCGTTGACAATCGATAATCCGGGCCACAATTTCCTCTGATTCCTGAATTTCATTGCTTATATTTGTCAATTCACATACATTTAAGATTTCTTGGTCGATTTCATTCGGGGTTTTCAATTTGTTTTCAGATAGAGTACTTATAACTTCGATTCGTCCCTTTTGATTCTCGCTTAAACTGTCAACACCAATGAGTTTGTTCGCTTCTTGTAATAAATTGTTTACAACGTTTCTGTGACTATTTTGTATCGCTTTTAATCGCTTTTGTTTCTTTGTCTCGGCCATAATATCACTTTATAATCTTATACTCATATATTTCAGGAAATCAAGAGGGCCCCACATTGGGCCATGTAATAAGCATTCGAATTGGACACCATTTTGTAGTCTATAAATATATATTACGAAAAACAACTTATATTACATGTCAAGTTTAAGGTGTGGGGTTAGTAGTGCTAGCTATAAAATGTCAACAAAAATGTTAATACTTCCGGTTAGTATATTAATATATTAAACATTTATTACAAGCTTTGTCTTTTTGGGGTTGATATGTAGTCGATTTGTACAACACCAGCCAGCCACAAGCTTTAAATTGTCAGAGAGCTGTTCTATAGAATTATTTATATCCCTTGAGGGGAACGAGAGATGTAGCTTTGTGTCGTCCACATATGACTCTGCGTTGCTGTGCTTTACGTCATTCAGGTATAGACTGAATAGCATTGGTCCTAAAATAGGCCCTTGTGGAACGCCATGCGTGACAGCAAGAGGATCTGAATTCGAGGTTCCAACTCTAGTGCATTGCTGACGATCGGTTAGATAGCTCTTAAACCACATACACGTTTGCTTTGATGTACCCAATGAAACAGGATGTCGCGACTTAGGGCCTATTCATATGGGCAAAAGTTATCCCGGTTAGCGAGAAAACGTTTCGACAAGTTTACAAGCGAGATCTCGCCTTGGTATGAAAATAATATGAAAAGTTACACTGCGTTCATATGAGACAAAAAGTTTTCCCGTGTACCGAGATCTCGTTTGTTGAAAGGCGAGATCTCGGTGACCGGGATAATGTTTTTCCCATATGACACAACTTTCCCGCTTAGCGGGATAACTTTCTGTCATGTCAGCAACTTTTCAATTCAATTGATGTTCAGTGCCACGTCACAGCCGTCACAGCCGAAAACTTTACCTGGTAAGCGGGATAAAGTTTCTCCATATGAACAGAACAAAAGTATTTGGCTAGTCGAAAAGTTTTCTCGTTAACCGGGATAACTTTTGCCCATATGAACAGGCCCTTATGCTGTCAAAGGCTTTGCTAAGATCTATCATGACCATTGCCATCAAATTCTTCTCATCCATAGCCTTAAAGATGTTGTCTACCACTGACAGACCTAATGTCTTGAGGCAATCTGTTATTTTGTGTCAGGTAGTTGTTAAATTGACCAAGAGCAATCTTCTCTGCAACCTTAGAGAGAACAGGGAGAAGTGAGATAGGGCGGTTATTATCTACTACCTCTTGGTCTCCATCTTTGGGCTGAGGGATAACCTCTGCCTTTTTCAGGCACACAGGAATACAGAATTAGTAAATGAGGAATTAATCAGGTCTGTCAAAATTGGTAAAATATGTGGAAAACAATCTTTCACAACCGAGAGTGGTACCTTGTCATAACCGGGAGCTTTACTAAGCGGCATTGCCATAGTGATCTCACATACTTCAGAACAGGAAACTTCTTGAAATGTGAATAAATCTGAATCAGGCAGTGGAGGGATAGTGCTTTGCAGAGGGATATCAGGCAACTTATGCGCAGCTGAGCAAGTTCAACGGAGGCTTGGGCCTTCCCGCCTACAGATGTAAAAAATTGATTGAATTTGTTGGCGGAACTTTGGTATCTGTTGTATATTGAGTGGAACAACCTGGCAGGAATCGTAGGATTAGTATTTGATTTGACAACCTCAAATGATTCGCCTGCTATATCCACAGATAACACCCATGTGTTGGGAACCCATACGGTTTGAGTTTATCATAACCTGTAAGCCATTTTTTGACGATAGGAATACTGTACATGTGTTTAAACACTTTTAACAAAAATCTATAAATCAATTTTTACACAAACAGTTATGCCTTGCAATTTGTTTAGGTACGGAATTGCAGCTGAAATCTTTCTTAAAATGGTTAACAGGATCCTACGAAATACCATCACTTGGCTTTCCCAAACTGATTTCTGTTGCATTTGTCCATGGTTGCCAATAGGGATGTGCCTGCAGACCAACAGCATCAACGTGTGACATAACCATCAAACTGCCGGTGCACATCGGGGATGAAATAGCAATGAAAGAAATGATCGTCTCGGCTCTTCAAGACTAGTATGCTTTTGATTTATTTATTTAGATCATTAAATGAATTATCCATCTACTGTACCAATATCCATCTACTTTTTGTCGTCCAAATCACCACACGCTTATTTCTATGATTATTGATTACCATGAATATCAAATTGTAATAATTGTAATTGTATTATTATAATATACCGTATATATTTGCAAATTTCACTACTCTAGTAATTTGACTTTGAACTGGTTTACTTAATTAATTAAAAAGCAATTGTAAATATATTTCTAGGGATCTAAGCAAAAGAGCCAAATGGTTTCAAATAGACTCCTAGCCCTCTTCTTCCTTAATATTAGAAATGTCATCTAAATAAATAAATATTATTGGGCAAAATCAAATAAATAGAAAAATAAATAAATAGAAAAATATAATTGTACACTGCATTTCTAAAAGTCAAAATTTTCATTATAATAATGCTCTCCATCATGGTTGGACTTTTACTTTAAATTTTCTCAAATTTGAATAATGTTATGGTTGTTGTTTCTATATTTTAACCCATTAAGCTGCAAGACTCTTCCCTTGACGAGTAGAATTGCCTGGTGTTATACTGACTAAAAGGATAAAGTTGAGCGGCAATACACCCAAATGTTCCTATCCTTTTACTCTGTATAACACCAGATAATTTTACTGGTTAAGGGGAGTTTTACAGCTAAATGCATACATGTGTTAATATATTTTATTTTTAAAAGAGATTTGAAATGAATATGTAAGCTAAATATTTCAGCATGATTGTTTTCTTGTTTCAGTTGGGCAAGACAAAATCTATGAGTAAAATAAAACTGGTCATCGTACATTGTTAAGCATTTCTGGTATTGTAGCAGTGTGTGCAGGAAGGATGAAACCACTTCTGACTTAGAAGCTTTACTAGAAAATACATGCATGCAGAAACCCTCGCCTTACTGACAAAACATTATGTTTTCTGAATATTATGAAGAATTGAAAGTAGTTGTCATGGTAACACGATAATTTTAAGAATAGTTTTAAACCTGGTTTTAAAATTGAAAAATCCCCCCAAAATATCACTTTTAATAACAAAATTATCAATTTCCCAAACATATGTATGCCAGGTATGTTATTATACGCAATATAAGCATCAATTTAATGTAAAATTCAACCACAAACGCTTCGCAAAACGTTTTAAAATGTTCTCAAAACTAAACGGCCTTTTATCGAATTATCGGTAAACATTGCCATTGAGTTTGAAATAAGCTGATTTCAAATTCTCGCATGAAAATAACTTTGCTTTCCTCTTTATTTAAATACTTTAATATACAAAAGAAAAAGTAGTTAATAAAACTACACTGAAATTATATGCTGTCTTTTTTCACTTATATACGCAATGATAGGTTTAGTTCGATATTCGCCGTATCGCCCACCACTATCAGTTATAAATATAACAATTATAAGACAAAAAATACATCAATATTTAAAACGACTATACCTTCGCTAACGTCGGCGACTTTGCTCTATTCTTTTAGACGTTTTTAGACGTTTTTGGCTCTCAGAAAGGTTTTGAAATTTACAAAATCTTGCTAAAATACAACTTGCAAGAAATGAACTTTATCATATACTCAAAGGCCGTCGGGTTTTAAAACAATTATAAAATAAATATTTAAAACAAACTTACCTTTGTTAACGTCGGCTCCCTTCTTTTAGCCCATTCTTTAGTCTTTTCTTTCTTGAAATTTACAAAATCTTGCAAAAATGCGAGCAAAAATAAGATATATTTGCAAGAAATTTATCAATCATCAAATCAAGAAATGTTTGCTGTTTCGCTGTCGTCATGCAGTCGTTATAATGCAAACTGTAAATTGGACCAATCAGTGTCCGCTATTCATGACAGTCCGCCATATTTTTGAGATCAGTGAGGATGACCACCCACCGAAACTTCATTGGTGAGCCACGCCCGCGATATTTGATGAACTTTAGACTTGGCTAATGCTTTCGTTTCCCCGGGTGTAAATAGCCGGGGGGAATTAGTACCCTCGCACGGCGCTTCGCGCCTCGGGGAAAAGTTATGAAGGTATTATTTTGTTTCTCAAATTTTATTGATACTATAGCATAAATAGTCAAATAATTTCCTGGAATAGACCATTTATACATAAACAACCCAAGGTGAGGATGTTTTTGCATCTATCAAGAGCAGTGTTTTCATATCATGGCCATCCCCGTGTTGGTTGCAAATGATGTTAATACATGCTTTAATTACGTCTTGCCAGCAATGCTGAGTTGTAGAATTTCTTAATAAGCGGTGTGATTATAGTTCTTGGTGTGTTACTTAGGATAAGTGGATTGCATTATTATACCATGTGTGCAATGTGTACAGATGGCTAGAAAGAGAATGTGATCATGAGGAGGACGATCATGATGAAACTCTTCCGTGGTTTGACTGTCGTGACAGAGACTTAATTGAACTAAAGAAAGTCGTTCTTAACCCAGAATTGCTTGCAAGCTTCCAGTATTATACACCATTCAGGTAAATAGTTGTTGTACAAGTAAGATTTTAGATATGTTCACTAGAAATACATGCATGCAGCAACCCCTTGCATGTATTTTCCAAACATTGATTTAACATGAAGTATTAGTAATTGATCAACACTGAACGCAGGCTCATGTTTACGTCAGTGTTGCCATGGCAACACGATAAATTTAATTTATTTTTTTGTACAACATGCCAAAAATAGTTGAAAGATTATTCCTTCTAACTATATAACAATGAATTTTCGAAATATGTACTGTAGGTATGTTGTTCAGCATTTTGTGAGCTTTGGGCCATGGAAATAATAATAATATTCTTTATTAATCAATACTCGAAACACACGTCCGAGTTTACATGGAATTATAAGAATATAGTCTATTTTACATTATACAAATAATGAATGTTTATGAGTGCAATGGTAAGAATATTTTCATGAGGTGAAAGATGGAATGTTCCATTCAACAAGGCGACAGCCGAGTTGAATGGAACATTCCATCTTTCGCCGAATGAAAATATTCTTACCATTGCACGAATAATAACACTCATTATTTGTTTTATATAATACCAAAATAGACTAATATTAAAAGGTTTACTGTAAGCTTTCGTCATTTTGACGAGTCGTATTTGCATTAAATCCCATTTACTGAGTTTCGAATATCGGGTTAAAATAAACTGCGATCACCGTACGAGAAGCATTTTGACAGATGCGATTTATCGAAAACACAAAGAGTGCAATGGAACAAAACGTATAGTACAATTGCACTCGCAAGAGTGCAATGGAACGCATTCCATTGCACTCTTGGGAAATGGAATTTTCTATTCAATATCACGTGACCATAAACAGCCAATTAAACGATCAGAATTCAATAAGGTATTATATAATAATTATTTACATCAATAATTTAATAAAACTAGTAAAATTCTACAATATTGTTAAAAATTATTAAAATGTATCGTACACTAGATAAAATTGAAGAGACATCTATTTACAAAAGATTTTTTAAATCTTTCAGTTCTTACTAAGGGCAGCTCAAAGTCATGTCCCCTTTGCCTTAAAGTTCGATTTAATTTATTTGGTAAAAATTCTCTTAGTGCATTATTTTCATCATCTAATATTTTTTTCCATAATCTCTTGTCTCTCTTATTAATTATTTCTCTAAAATTAGATTTCTCTGTTACATACCCATTACGGTATGCACAATTTATAAACTTGTCAATCTGACTAATCCCCGAGCCGACGGCGCGAAGCGCCATGCGAGGGTACTAATTCCCCCCGGCTATTTACACCCGGGGAAACGAAAGCATTAGCGGAGTCTAAAGTTCATCAAATATCGCGGGCGTGGGTCACCAACGGTGTTGGGTGGGTGGTCATCCTCACTGACCTCAAAAATATGGCGGACTGTCATGAATAGCGGACACTGATTGCTCCAATTTAAAGTTTGCATAAACGACTGCATCACGACAGCGAAATAGCAAACATTTCTTGATTTGATGATTCATGATTGATAAATTTCTTGCGATATTTCATTTTTACTCTCATTTTTGCAATATTTTGTAAATTCCAAAAGCTCTCTCAGAACGAAACTGCAAAAGAATCTGCTAAAAGAAGGGAGCCGACGTTAACGAAGGTAAGTTTGTTTTAAATATTGATTTTATAATGGCTTTAAAACCCGACGGCCTTTGCGTATATGAAACAACTAAACAAGACAAAATATAATTTCAGTGTATCTTTAATATTGATTCCCTTTTTTATGATATTGAATTTTTTAAATAAAAAAGAAAGCAAAGTTATTTGCAAGCGAGAATTTGAAATCATTTTATTGCAAACTCAAAGTTTATTGATAAAGCCATTTTAATAATTAAAGGCAGTTTAGTTAATAAAGAGCACTTTAAAACGTTTGCGAAGCGTTTGTGGTTGAATTTTACCTTAATTAAATTGAGGCTTATATTACGTATAATAACATACCTAACATATATATGTTGGGAAATTAATAATTTTGTAATTAAAAGTGATATTTTTAGGTGATTTTTCATTTGTAAGAATATTCTTAAAAAATTATCGTGTTACCATGACAACTATTTTAGAACTTCATGTTCGGAAAAAACAATGGTTTTGTCAGCAAGGCGAGGGTTTCTGCATGCATGTATTTTCTAGTGTATTTAGTGTAAGATGCTCCTCCCCAAAGTTCAGTTCCGAAAGTGAATAATGACATTATTAAACTCTGAAAGAGAATTTCTAACTGCTTTGTTGTAAAACCATAATATTTACACACCCGTAAGATGTACATTCATCCACTCGCTTTTTTAAGCATCTCTTCGAAGTGTATGTCCCAATTTTCCGGTATTTCCTCAAGGGTAATTCCAAGTATCTTGAGCTATGTTTTCCGTTTGATGGACGGAATGCAACTGGGTAGAGGTATAGATGTTCTCCCACAAACAATCATTTCGTATGTTTTGTTCATATTCAGCACGATTGTATTTTCTACCTCTTCAGCACCTGTATCATCCTCATCATAGCCCGAGGCTTCTATTGTTATATCATCATCGAATTTACAGAGTTCATTGATTGGATTGACTGGTTTAATGTCATTTACCATTATTGAAAATAGTATTGGGCCTAGAACAGTCCCCTGAGGCACGCCACGATTAATTTTCAAGAACTCAGTTGTGATGCCATCAACTGTTACTCTCTGTTTGCGATCTTTTAAGAAATCTATCATCCAATTTATGATGTACGGGTTAAAAGGCAATTTCTTAACTTTTCCAAATAGTATGTCGTGTGGATCACTGTCAAACGCCTTGCATATTTCACACCATTATCCAACCCTTTCAACCACGTATGTTGACATTTAACTAAAGCCATCATTGAGTTATGTCCCACTTTATATGCGTATTGGTCAGAATCGATTGAGTGATATATAACATCTGCGATCTCATTTTTGTATATACATCTCTCAAATAACCTCATTATGATGTCTGTTAGTGAGATAGGTCTCAGTTCAGAACTTGAGTTGATAACATTTTCTTTTGGTATTGGAACTATATTTGCTCTCTTCCATATTTCAGGGACTTTTCCAACTTTCAGAGATATGTTAAATATTTTTGTTATGGCTGGAGCTAATTCAGCTGCGAATGTCTTCCAGAACCAATGTGGTAGATCGTCCGGGCCAGATGATGAATGCTTCTGTTTTCTTAGAAAGTTATAGACAATATCAACAGAAAGAAACGGAATTATAGTTCCCTCTGGAATTTGATTTGCGTTCGCTAAATTTTCAAACCACATGCGGCATTTTTTCATTATTCATTATTTGTCTTTAAGCAAGTGCTTCCACTTAAAGATCCAAATTTCCTCTTTTCCTAATGATATTTCCTTAAATTTCCATGAAATTGTCCTGGAAGCACTGAATATATTATGTTGAAAATGTGTGGAATCTTGTAGTACTTGTACTTGTTATTAGTTTGGAAAAATATCTGTATAAAAGGAATATGATTGTACTAGTAGTACAATCATATTCCTAATACAGATATCTTTGTCATGAAGTATAAGACCCGATGTAAAATTGGCAGCAAGTGTTCTATATTTCTACATAGTTACATATAAATAGAGATAATTAACGTAACACGAAGTATAGTACTATAAAGTGAAAGTGAAACTGGCATACTAATATATGCTGTATGCCATGAACATGGCAGCATAATATTCTAGAACAAATAAACAGTATGAAATGTAGGTTAAAGTGCTCCCCTCTTGGGAATTGGTTCTCCTGGCATACAGAAGTGATCATCTTCGATGCCATGGACATATTCCCCACAATGAATGCAGCATGCCTCATATCCACATGAGTAGTACAATTTTTCAATATGGTCATTGCAATCGTGGTCTTTGACACATACTTGGAATCCGGTTGGCATGATAACATCATCTGGAAGGATACACAAACACTGAAAACATGAATATATTTGGTAATACAGGTATTTTAATATGCAGTAATCAACTGCAGAAAATTATCCACATACCAAACTGAAATCCACAAGTATACTCTACATCCTCCAGGACTTCAGCCAACTGTTTTCTTTGATGCTGTGTGAGTTTCTTCTTTGAAAATACAAGCCTCCATTTGTCACATTCAGCACATTTGAACCATAGTGTCTGTGTTCTTGCAATGTTGGACAGAGGGTGTGAAGGGAATCTTCTTCCTCTTTAACTTCGGTCTGTTGGTCATGCTTGGTCTTTCCTGAAAGAAAATGATGTGGCCATGGATTTAAATTTTGATACTTGGACATTCCCTTGCAAAAAAATTCTATAGGCCTGGCCGGGCTATAGGCCTGGCCTATAGGCCAACCTATAGGTTCCTATTGGAAACCTATAGGTTTTTATAGGCAATTGGAACATTTTCTATAGGTGACCTACAGGGATGCCTATAATCCTATAGAGCTCTATAGATGCCTAAAGGCTTCTATCGGGAATTGGAATATTTCCTATAGGCCACCTATAGACTTTTTTCGTAAGGGATTTAACATCTAGATTCAACACAAGATAAAATTAAAACAGATAAGAAACGCAAAATTAAAAAGAAATATGAATAATGCTTCATACATCATGTGTCTCAGTTTTATACACATTAGCGAATGGCTTGTAGTGATCATCATCATCCAACACCGGAAAAAGCAAAGTGCCAACAAGTCTGGTTCTTTCATCATGAAGGGATCTAAAACCAAAGCAATATGATACATTGTTTTTAGTTCTTCAGGACTACAACAAGATTATGTTACAGTAATTATAATTTATACAGTAGAATTAGGTGCATGCAAACTGCAACGAATATGAATTTTGGAAGATTTTATTTACCTGCAAATAGTACAGTTGGCAAGTCCACATTTCTTCACTTGGAAGCAGTAATGCCCCTCTATGCAGCAATGACTCAGAAATTTAGATAGTTTGTCAAACTTCTTCACATCTTTGGCAGTCAGGTGATATCTCTGTAAGGCAAAAAAAGTACATTAACTGTAGATGCATTATATGATTGTTATGTTTAGGAAATCGAATAATGTATTGTACAATAAATGCAATTCAATACAGTACATGTAATTCTCCTTCTATCCTTAAACAATTCTTCCAAAGCTCGTCAATGTTGGCATCTTCAGCTGCTGAAAATGTATTGAATTGTCTGTCTTTCAAGCTGAGTCTTTTCATCTGGCAATTTAACATGTCTGTAGGAGTTTCTACTGAATCATGCCACTCCTGTTTGAGATTATCAGTTGCCAACTTCGCCCTGACTTCCTTCATGTTATTAGCTTTAGCTATATAGAAAAAGTAAATATTGTAATACTTACAAAGCAAAAACAATATATAATTATATATGTGGAAATAGTATTATGTTGTCCTGCCTGACATGCCAAATATATAGAGGTACAAAATACAGCAAATGGACTTTCTCAAAGTCATCACTTCCTTTCTTTCTCATAATGCCAATGCCTTGAAGCCCAATGTTGACAATGCTCATAATACATTCTACCGGATTTGCCCAGGAATTGCTTGGGGCAGTTTGCAGTGCAACCAGTTCATCCAAATCTAGCTCAATGAACAAAGCTATCATAGACAGCTTCACAGACATGTATGTGCTACGATGATCAGGACCATCATCTGTATATATCAGCAGTATTGGAGGTACATCTGAAAGACAAAATACTTGGTTTGGTAATGTCTAGAAGTATAATTTTCTGTAGATAAAAATCATCTAGTTATGTTCCTGCCAATCAATAAGGAAAGAATACTATCACAACTACTTTATTTAATACCTCCATGCAATTTCAAAATCTCTTTCAGCTCACACGCATGCCTTACAGGAGATGAAGGTTGTAACACACTGTCTTTGATCCCAACATATACATCACCAAGGTAAAAGTTACCAAGAATGCTGTCTGGAATGTCGATCTGGAAGATAACAAATATAGCAAAACTCTAGTGTTCGAGACAAGTTGCAGTACATATAATGTAAATACCACATAGAAATCATATTGCTACTCTAGTTTGGTGACATGGTACACATCTTAAATCCAAGCAGTTTGCTTCAAGACAAAGCTTAGTTCCTGATTTTAGATTTGACACAAATATTAGCTTAGCAGTAAGTTCATAGAAGGTGTTAAAGTAGCTTTAGAGAAATCATGATCCCCAACAGACATGACTTGGTTGGGTCCGACAATCACTTGCTTCCCACGCTCTGCTGCTGCCAGTGGGTATGACAGTTCCCCCACCTTAACTTTATGCTTGTCATCCATTGACACAAGAGTAACAAGCTCTCTTTGCTGTATAGCAAACTCTCGCATATATCACCATGCAACAGCACAGTAGTGGGCATCAACATGGTTTGCACGAATCTATATAAACAAATAATGTTAAAACGCATGAAATTATAAGTTTGTGTAACACCCTATTCACACACACCGCAACTCAGTATTCCCGTAAAGTTAAGTAACAACACACTTTTTGGCATTATTTAATAGTTATTAAATATGATTAAATAGATATGAAGCTCACCTGTCTTTTCTGGACCATAATTTTTATGTTCATCTTGCCCTTGTAATACTTAGCTGTATTTGCTCGTGGGTTTAGTGGCTGGAACTGGTACCTCAACCACTTTACAGAAGGTATATTTGTCCCCTTGGGAACTCTTTCCTTCACACACTGATGCAAATCCTTTAAACTGACAGCTTTTGCTAGGTACAACTGCTGACCAAGTCTTTGCTCATATGACAAGCAACACCAACATCCTCAGATAGATAGCGTTCTGTCTCTGCAAAGAAATCATGGTATGAATCCTTCGTAGTTGGAGGCAAGTGATGCAAGTCAACAACAATCCCTGCATCTTCACACAGCATAGCATGAGAGAATCGGTTATCAATTTCCTTTTCTGATAAAGTGTTTGGTGCAGACTTGTCTCCTGTTAAATCTTTGAAGATAGCCCTAAGTGCAACAGATTCACCAACAAACCCAAAGGATTCCATAAATCTCTTCTTAGTAATGCACCTTTTCGTACACAGGGACTTCTGATTCAATTTTACGTATCACTTGAGAACATCTGTTGATCATTTCTCCCTCTTCTTGGTCTTCTGCTGTCCAAATAAAGTGCAAACTTGACTTATTTCCACCTACATGGTGAATATAGTGTACACACTTTTGTGACAAGCCATTATCACAAAGCTCTTCAACTAAGTAATTAGCGGTTACATGTAGGTAGAAACTCCTGTACACACACAAACTGGAACAAATTGTTCTGCTTTTGAAAGTTTTTTATCAAGGTCCAATAAACCATGATGGACAGTACCAAGACTTCAACAAGGCTGAGTATTTGTGTTTTCACTTCAGCCCAAGGCATTTCATTCAAGTATTGTTGCCCTTGAATTACTTCACGCATCTGAATTGTGTACTTCTCTAACTTCTGCTCAGAGAGATTGCTGAGATTTCTTTTCCTGTGTTTGTGTTTTTCAGGACAGTTAAAACCAGAAAACCGTGTTTTAAAGACTGTGGGTACCTTTGTTGATATGGATATAACAGACTCAATCTTATTGTAGTGACCATCGACATAATAGAGCAAGTCGACCAACTTGGAGACAAAGGAAGTGGCTCGAACCCCCGCATTCGTTGGAAAATTGCATTCTTTCTCTTCAAAGAACCTGAGTACTTCGTTATTTAGTTTTTCCATGCTTGTTTTTGGATCTTTTAGAATAGTTGGCATCTCTAGCTGCTGTCATCAAAACAGTAAAGGCATTAACTGGATGTGACGAACCCTGATTAGGAAAACATGTGGCACATGATGGCAAGTGTTCTATAATTAGTTTGAAGAAATGTATCCCAAATTGGTCATTCACCTGAATGATATCTGTATCAGAAGTTCCACGCACACATTCACTTGTGGCTAAAGTTGAAGATGCTGTGATTTCTTTCAGATTGTACATTTTGCAAGGGAGGTCTAAATTAAAAGTTGGTGTGAGAGGACCATTGAGAATATCTCTGCAAAGCTGATCATACATATACCACTTATTGTGTAAAGTTACAAATGTCCAGGATTTTACAATCTTCCCATCCTCTTTGCATATGCAAATTGCCACTTGTTTTGGCTCATATTCGTCGGAGTTTAAATTGTATTTGTTTTATATTGGATTGTACATTTATTTTACTGTCAACATTTAGCAAATTGTTCGCTCGGTCTGTTTACATATTTCGTTGCTAAAAAGTATCATTTTTCTTCTTTGTTTCTCAAATTCATCAGTCTAATCATCAGAATGGCCCCAATCAAGCAGATTCAAGCTGCATAAGTCATAAGTGAACTTAGACATAGCTAAGACTAAGTCTATTATTTTATCATAGTTGAAGTGAACATACATGACAAGTAGCTTTTATCAATCATGTATAACACTTCCGTGTCTGGGTCAACAATCTAGCTTTAACAATATGAAATTGGTCGAAGACCCGTACTCAGGAAATAAAATAACAACATAAAACGCTCTCTGAGTTTCCAGCGATATACATACCCTTTTCTAGATATATACCTAATAATAATAAGCGAACGAACGAATGTATTCCTTCCACTCACTTGAGAGGCATTCACTTTGGACGTTCGTTCATGCGCAGTTGTTCAATCGTTCTCTTGTAATGGTTGAATAAATAAACCTTTGTGTGTGTGTATTCTTTCCTTTTAAGTGCCCATCCAGGGTCACAAGGCCTGGACATTTACTATATGTGACAATGGTAAATGAGCTCACGAGTGGAAGGAATACATTCGTTCGTTCGCTTATTATTATTAGGTATATATCTAGAAAAGGGTATGTATATCGCTGGAAACTCAGAGAGCGTTTTATGTTGTTAATCTAGCTTTAATTTTCTATCAAGGTTTTGCCAGGTTGGGCCATTCTGATGATTAGACTGATGAATTTGAGAAACAAAAAAGAAAAAATATACTTTTTAGCAACGAAATATGTAAACAAACCGAGCGTTCAATTTGCAAAGTTTATCGATAAAGCCATTTAATTAAAGAATAAAGGCAGTTTAGTTTTATAAAGAACACTTTAAAATGTTTTGCGAAGCGTTTGTGGTTGAATTTTACCTTAAATTGAAGCTTATATTACGTATAATATCATACCTAACATATATATGTTGGGAAATTGATAATTTTAAGCGATTTTTCATTTGTAAGAGGAATAATATTCTTAAAAAATTATTGTGTTACCATGGCAACTACTTTAGATACTTCATGTTCGGAAAATACAATGGTTTTGTTAGCAAGGCGAGGGTTTCTGCAGTGATCAGTCTGTTGCCTCAAAGATCAGTCTGTTGCCTCAAAGATCAGTCTGTTGCCTCAAAGATAAGTAGTATCACTCCTCTTAAGCTTGAAAAATATGCCTGGCCATGGTGGGAATTGAACCTATGAATATCACAAAGCAGTAAATAAGGCTTGTTTTGCTGAAGCCATTAAAGTTCCATCCCAGCTTCACGACTCAAATTACCAGTATAAAAAGGGAAATTCCAGGTCAAAGCAATTTGGAAAACGGGAATCTTCGAAATCTACTAAGAAAAACATCATGCAGGAACTTCGACAAATGCGTCCGACACAACTACAAGAGGATAAGAAAGAAGTAGATCTGCAGTTGAATTTCTCATTGCAGCAACGAAATAACTGTGCAAATGTGAACAATTTCAGCAAAGCAATAGAAGTATCACAACAAATTGACGAAATCAGGAAAAAAAGGAGGTATCAGGAAGAATTGGATTTGCTTAGGAGTAGAGAGGCAACAAGCAAACATGTAAAGAAGTGTGTTGAGAAGAAAAAGAAAATATAAGCATCCCAGACCTTAACACAGTACCTGAAAAACCCCCAGATTTATCGAAGACTCACACTCAATGAGTGGAGGTTCAAGCTGAGCTTTCTCTTGAGTGTCAGTGCTGTTTTTGAATAGCTGGAGGGCTAGTGTCATACCTTACTCGGTGACTACTCACCCTCCAGCTATTCAAAAACAGCATCAACACTCAAGAGAAGCTCAGATTGAACCTTCACTCATTGAGTGTGAGTGAGCTTTTAGAATACAGGCATCAGTCATTAAACACCAGAAATGATGATGTTGCTATTATTACAGAAATTGCAGATCACCAACAAGAGATCAATAGCAAGAGTGTTTTGCCAAATATCACCTCACCATCTGTTGCATACAAAAGCAGATTCCAGTGGTGATCAGTCTCGGAAAGTTTTAACGTGAATCGCTTCGTAAAATGTTTTGAAATGTTCATTTTAATATTAAACTATAAACTGCTTTTTCCAATATAAAACTGTACGGGTTTTTAGTTTATAAAACAAAATAACTTCAAATTGTTGAGTAATTTCAGTTCGGTTTTCAAATGAATTTGCTCTCCTTTACATTTTATCCCTAAATTAAACAGGGTAATTTAGCAAACTTTTTAATACAGCTTCATTGAAAAGGAAAGCAGTGCATGTTTTATGCAATAAATTAAAGCAACAAAATTCATAAACATTAAACATTCAAAGCAAACTTGCCCTATATTCCACGATTTTCCACAGTAAATCAATTCTTCTCATTTCTTCAAACAAAAATTGCTTCAAATCTCATTGTGTGAAACGTGATTTTCCAAATATATGCTTTGAAAATTGAAATCTTTGTTTATCCCACTCCTGACAAACAGCCATATTTTTTAGATCAGTGAGGATGATCACCCACGGTTGGTGACCCACGCCTGCGATCATTAATGAACTTTAGACTTCGCCAATACTTCCCTTCCCTGGGTGTAAATAGCCAAGGGGAATTGGTACCCTCGCTCGGCTCGGGGACAAATACAGTAACCTCATAAAATGGAAGGCAGAATGCTTCACACAGGCATTTTTATTGGGATTAAATTTCTGATATACCTTATTATAGGAAATTAACAATGCACTTTATTAACGCAACATAAATTAACACAACATCAAATTAACACAGATTGCTTCTAGGTCTTTTAAAACATGATTATATTAACGCGAATCCGATCTCCATGGTTGATAAATTAATTAAATTAACGCGAATCGGAAAAGATAGACACAACAACAACAAAGGTTTAATGTTAAGAGGAGCACTGATGTTTTTAGTTTACGTTAATATGCTGTATTTTGATATTAAAAGAGTTAGTGTTATATAAAACAAATCTAGGTATTTTTAACTAATGATAAATGAAAATTACATACTTAAAATTAATGATCACATAAATTAACATTAATTAAATTAACACAAATTTTTAAAATCCGTGTTAATAAAGTGCATCGTTAATTTCCTATAATAAGGTAATTGTATTCATCAGAATAAAACCCAACTGACAAGGCAGCCATAACCTTTTAGCTGGTAAATACTGTATAATGCAATTATGTTCTCTATTTGCAGGCACACTGGTAGCATTGAATGTGCCAACACTCTATGCTTGGTGCACACACCAAAGCGAATGCCATTCAGGTTGGTCTATCTATAGTTGTGCATGTTGCTGTATGACGTTTTGGGGATTCCTAGCACAATATTTCTACATTACTGAATACTGGAAATAAGTTGTTCTAAGAGTCCTTAAATCTAAACTACAACACATATAAAGCCAGGAACCAGTTAACAGCAATTGACTGGAATTATCATGTTAATCTTGCCCAAGCAATGACCAAGTCGGGGGAAGAGCAAATAACAAGAAAGTACAACCCGAGAACCAGGCAATGAGATGTAAAGATTGTAAAAGTTGAAAACGGTTATGAGTATGTTCCAGCACTCCAGAATGTAAAACAGAAGAATATGTGATGCAGACAGTGTGACAAGACACATTTCTTTAAATGATGGCAACCCTGTCCTTACCTCCCCAACCACAGCCCACATTCCTCCTCCTGCAACAAAGGAAATTGTCCAAAAAAGAGCAGCATGCAGATTTGCAAGTGACAACAAATCATCAAAATGAAACTATAACAACATAATTAGCCAGTGAACCATATATATATATTACCCAATTGTTTTTACTATGTTTACATTTAACTTAACTATAGTACAAGACCCTGCATATAAGAACTTATATTTTTAAAGTTAGCTTAAACAAGTTATTATATAAATAGTGCTTATTATGAAATAAGAGTAAAGTAAACAGGTTCTTATTTTATAAAGAAAAAGCGCCACAGTTTTGGTTGGTGTAGGTATAGTTATTTTTCGTTGGTGTGTTCAAACAGACATGATGTTTATTGTTATGACATATTCAGGACTCTGACTCATTTTCATTACTGTATGAAGAGCAAGGGTGGGTAGTAGCGAAGTAGTTGTAGTTCGCTACTGTAGCGAACTACAATTTTCAAGTAGCCAGTAGTTTTTGACTACTTTTTTAAAACAGTAGCTGTAGTTATAGCGAACTACATTTTGCCTAAAAGTAGCCAAGAAGTTGGCTACTTTTCAAACAGTGAATCGCTATTCGCTACTTTTTAAAATTGTTAGTAACTTGATAGAATAGCATGATAATGAGACACAGTCTGCTTAAAATCAATACTTAACAGTTAATTTGCATGCCTGAACACTGTAGTGCTTTCAAAAATGTTGCTTTGTGTTTACTGTTGTTACTTGTAAATCGATTTGTTATAGGTTACATTCCAGCCTGAGTTAATAGATGCTCCAAATACAGTAAAACTAAAAATATAGAGTAGCGAAATAGTTCGCTACATTTTTTAAGCAGTAGTTGTAGTCAGTAGCGAACTACCTTTCTTTAAAAGTAGCAGTAGTTGTAGCTGACTACATATTTTTGAAGTAGCTGTAGTTATAGCGAACTACAAAAAAATTGTAGTCAACCCACCCTTGATGAAGAGTTTATTTTCTTTGCTTTATAAATTTTTTGTTTCAACTCTTACGAGCTAGTGATAAAAATAAAATAAACATCTGTTTGAAACTTTAGCCTAAACAGGTTCTTATATAAAGACGGTCTAAATAAACAAATTTAACATAACAGGTTCTTAAAATCTAGGTTCTCATACGCAGGTTCTTGCTGTATTAAAAAATTAATGGTCTCTATATCCCATGTAAACACCAGTAACTCTAATTTTTAAAACCACACAGCATGGACAAATTCATCTATTCCCTTTGCCTAGAAAGCCATGGCATGCTAGAATAAACTGTCTATAACCAGCTTGTGAAATGCTCTTATGCTGTTGTCCTCTCTATAATTACGGATGTCACTTCTATTGCAGATACACAGCTCCAGCACATCTGGATCAAGGCATAATTTTGCAAAACGAGAAGTTAAGGTTATGCATTTCTTTTGCCTACAACATTTATTTTCAACCTCTTGTGGCATTGATCTGCATTTGCCACATGTGCACCAATCTGGCACTGATTCAAGTGTTGGTTCTGGTGTTGGATTTAGGTCTTGTGATTGAGAGTGGGAAGGGCTCTGACTCTGAGAAGGGTCTATACCAGAGTTCAATGGATGTCATTGGATGGTTCACTAAATGCACCTAACCTTTCTGCATCCTGATCATCTTCATCAAGGTCATCCTCCATTATCAGTAGTGTGTCGATGTAGACCATATTACCAATACCTCCACGTAAACTACGAATAGCTAGCTTTTTTACCATATTTGCGTCTAGTGTAGCTATAAATTTCTAAAATAAATACAGTAGAACAAGAGTAGTTATTAATGCAAAACCCTGACAAGACATTGTATACTGTATATGTTATGCTATTATATGTGTAATATGAAATATTTTATATATAATATTTTATATATAATATTTTATGTAATTAAATATTATTTTAAGGTGAAGTACATACCTTCACATTTTCGTGTTCTTTTTCCCTTTGCCTGTCTTCCGACTCTGTGGTCACATGAGTAAGGCGAAAACCTTGTCTTGGATTTCCTGCTGTTTTGCATTTTTGTCTTTAATTTAATAAATTATATTATTACTTATTTACAGTAATAAATTTACGTGGTGTTTCCACAAACAAAAGTATTATATGTTTTATCGCCATGCAAACATACAAAGAACAAAGAGCTCCAATACTTCTGTTAATATTTGTTAATTTCCAAGTCAAGAAATGTGCCTTCTTGAGTTCCGATAGTATTGGTTTAACTATAACGGGGAACGAAGTGTTTCTCAATAACGAAACATATACTCTATCAAGTTTATGGCAGGGAAATGGTGGGAAACGCGCCTTTTGTGTTCGCCTGTCGAGTCGAAGCTTTCTCAACCTTTTAATTCTGATGTGTGGAGACATAGATTCTTGCCCTGGGCCACAAGTAGATGAGATAAGATGTGTACCGAAATTGAGTACTCTACTGGATCAAGGAGGCTTGAAGATATTTCATCAAAATGTGAGGGGTCTTTTCTCGAACAGACTTTATCTAACAGAGTTGTTTCAGAACTTTAAAGGTATTGATATTTTAACGTTAAGCGAAACCCATATAACAGAACAAGACCC
Source organism: Paramuricea clavata (assembly GCA_902702795.2). Classification (NCBI taxonomy): domain Eukaryota; kingdom Metazoa; phylum Cnidaria; class Anthozoa; order Malacalcyonacea; family Plexauridae; genus Paramuricea; species Paramuricea clavata. The sequence continues at coordinate 34,295 of CACRXK020001418.1, read as the reverse complement.
TGAGTCACTTTTTGAGATCCCTGGCTACACATTTGTTAGTAACTATAGAAAAACGGGCAAGGGCGGTGGTGTAGCGGCTTATATTTCGAACAATATTGTGTGGGAGCGCAGACAAGACCTGGAAAACGAAGTTGTTGAATCTATTTGGATTGAGATTACACTTAAGCATGGAAAGAATATTCTGATAGGAATATTTTATCGGCCTCCAGACAGTTCAAAATATCTACATCGGGATTTTAACAATACCTTTAATGAGGTATTGTCATCAGTAAGCTCTGAGCCAAGTGAATAGATTGTTTTGGGTGATTTTAATGTAAACTATCTAATCCCTGGAGACAACCCAGAATTCAAGGCAATTCTGAATTTGTATGGTTTCAAACAGATGATAAAAAAACCTACACGAATAAATGGCTCGACCAAAACTTTGATAGACATTATTGCCACTAACAACCCGGTATCAGTTAAAGCCACGGATGTTATTCCGCTTTCAATTGGCATCACGAGATGATCGGCTGTGTTCGCAAGATAAACTCGACTAAGTTTAAGCCAAGAACTATAATTTGTCGAGACTATAAAAGCTACAACCAAAACGCAATGAACAACGAGCTAAAACTTGTTGATTGGTCCTACATGTATTATAATAGCAATGTGAACTCAGCTTGGACTTACATGAAGACAATAATAACTGGCATATACCTAAAACATGCTCCAGTTATTTCAAAGCGAGTTAAAGGTAAACCAGCACCATGGTTGACGGTCGAAGTCAAACAGCTTATGAAGGAGCGGGATAGTTTACTTCATAAATATCATAGGACCAGCAATGACAAGGACTTTCATGTGTATAAACTAAAGCGTAATAAGGTGAATACTTTGTTGTGTCAAGCGAAGTCCTCGTATAACAAAAATCTGTTGGAAGAAAATTCGAAGACTCCTGAGTCATTTTGGAAAATAATTAAATCAATTTACCCAGTTAAATCAACGGCGAGATGTCCGCTGATGCATCAAAAATTTCAAACGCTTTTTGCTCGTATTTTAATAACATTGTTGCCACTTTGAAGCAGAAAGCTTTTCCACTGCGTAATCTAGTTTGGAGAAACCCTAAAAACATTGGTAAAAAGACGGAGAAAGTTTTCAAGTTTTGAAATGTTTCCATTTTGGGAGTGGAAAGACAGCTGAGATCGCTTAAATCTACTAAATCTACGGGTTGTGACAATTTACCACCAAGATTATTGAAAGAATTGGCTTCTACAATTGCTCCACCGCTTACCCATATAATAAATTTGTCAATGCAGTCTGGTCTGATTCCATCCGAATGGAAATCGGCAAAGATTATACCAATTCACAAATCGGGTCCGAGGTCGAGTTTTGATAACTATCGCCCAATTTCAGTTCTCCCAGCAATATCGAAAGTAATGGAGACCATCATTCACCGTCAGGTTATGAATTTTTTGAATGAAAATAAACTATTATCGCAAAATCAATTTGGCTTCAGACCAAAAATGTCTACCGAGTTGGCGGCGGTGAAGTTTATCGATGAAATTCGTATGAGTGTTCTGAATTGGTTGGAGCTGTATTTATTGATTTGACTAAGGCATTCGACACGATTAGCCACTCTAAGCTGCTAAGTAAGCTACCCCAAGTATGGCATAAATGGAACTGAACTGGATTGGTTTAAAGATTATTTGTTTAGTCGGGCAGCTTGCGTTTCATACAATAATCATATTTCTCAGAAATGTTATCTTCGGTCCGGTGTCCCACAAGGGTCAATACTAGGCCCTTTACTGTTTTTGATATCATTTAATGACATTGTCGATATAATTGAACAATCCAGAATAGTGAAATATGCCGACGATGTTGTTTTGTATGTAGAGGATAAGAATATGGAGTCAATCAAATCAAAACTGATGAACGATTTGGCCAATGTTGCAGTCTGGTTGGATGAAAATGATCTAATTATCAACTTAAATGAAGGGAAAACCGAAGAATTACTATTTGGAACAGCTAAGCATATATGCAAATCAAACAAGTCTTTGTCTATACCGTATGGAAATACAGTTATTAATCTCACAAAGAAATACAAGTATCCTGGTGTTGAAGTTAACTCCACATTAAATCTTAACACTCATTTTGATGCTTGTTTTAAATGTGCATCAACAAGGTTATGTCTACTATCCAAAATTAGAGATAATTTAAATGTGGACTCGGCGAGAACGATTTATCAGTCAATGATCACACCGCTTTTGACATACTGTGGAATTTTGAATCTTAAATTAAGGTCAACACAACTGCATAAATTAGCTTCTTTTCGGGAACGACCCACTAAAGTTATTTTTAAGGATTTTCGACCTGATACAGAGCTCCCATCAATTATGGATTTAAGGAAGAAGCGTGCCTGTGAAATAGTTAGAAGGACTTTAGATGGCAATATCCCGGAGGCCTTAATGGATCATTTTGTAATTAAAGATCATGGACGTGAAACACAAAACCGAGGTTGTTTGATAAACTTACCAACTATAAAACTTGAATATGCACGAAGAGGATTCTATTTCATGGGAGCTAAATTATATAATGAGCTGCCATTGAATATTAGATCTGCAACAAGTTCTGAAGATTTTTATAAACTATTAAAACTTCATTTCAGCTAATATATATCTATATATATATACATTATAATGATACCTTTTAATGAACTGCTTGGAACATCTTGAACTTTCAATTTTTAAGCTATTATAGATTTTTACTAAAGTAGTTTTTGGACACAGGACACGCGTTGATAACAGCAATATTCTTGCTGAAGTGTTTTTATCCTGTTAAAATATTCGTATTATTATTATTTATTATTATGATTTGTATTGCTTTACAAAAAAATATGTAAAATATGCATATTTTGACTTACCTCAGAATTCATTATACAGCTTTGAAACAATGGCAGATTATGTCGTCCGAGCAATTTCCGACAGTTTCTGAACTGGCTTTTGTTATGCCCAGTAGGGGTTTGCATAATGGGACACTGCTCCTTTAACTCGTTCTCATCTGGTCGAAAAGTAGCAATTTTGAGGTGTTGTTGTTTTAAACGCATATATCTTTCCAACGATACCAATTTTATCCCGAGCTTAGTTAACGATTTACTTGCATAAATTTGCATAAATTATGATATAAAAAAATGTTGCAATTATGCATAAATATATTTACCGGTTCAAATTTCAAAAATGTCAAAAATTTTATGAATGTAACTGTGAAAGACACGGTTTTGATCTACATGTACCCGAAGTTTCATGCATGTAGCATAAATAGAAGTATTTCTATTGAATTTTTTAATAAACTATGTAGTGAAGTAAAATTTACATTTTGTGCTCACGTGAAACAAATAGCCTTATCAAATGTCCTTTTTCATTGCTGCAACATATTATCAATACAAATTTCCAATATTTCTTGCTCTCCAAGGATAGCATGGCACTAAAATAAGTCTGTGATACCCACAAAAGAACACTCAAATCACTATTTGCAAAATGTCTTTATTTCTACGGTTGCTATATACATTCTTAGATAATCAGTACACCATTGACTTAGTTATCAGTGGCATAACCAGCCTGAAAATTTTGTTAGAAATTTTAAATAATTACTACTCATTTCTTTAAATTTCTTTGGAAATTGATTGTTTTCACAATCTAGAACATGAAAATATTTGCATATAGCATGACCAAGTTTTGTTGAGCTGGCGTCATCATTGGTAGTTATAAAAAAAGTAATGTTTTCCAAGGCAGTAATGTTTGCCAGGACACATAATTGGATTATGTGGTGAAAATATTTCCTTTTTTTTGCACAAAATATATATTGGACCACAAAAGACCTAAGACTATAACCAAACTTATATCACATCACCACGTCATACCCAAATCCATGCTGCTATGAATTTCTGGACTTCTTCCTGCATAAATCTCAAGTCGCAATATAGCCATTAGCTATTAGCTAAGACTTTCTGCAGCAACCCACAGATTTATCCCCCACATAGTAGGCCATCTTTCATGAACTGCCTAATCCCCAACCTATTCCTTGATTTGACAGTGTGTTCATCAACAGCAATATTCTGTGATGGCTGGTACAGTTGTTGATGCAGTTTATTGCTGTAGTCTTCAGTGACAGGATCTACCCATATTCAGAAACGCCATAAGCGCTCTGTACCTAAACCGAGAAATTATTTCTATTGCCCACAGACCATGATATAGTGGGGCAGATAACTGCAATTTTTGTGAGAATTGTTCAAAATGTGATACAAGCATGAAACTTCACAGGATTGACATTTAGGCACTCCTTGACAATTCTAGTCGATTAGACAATTGAAAATCGAAAGCGTTTGGCGATAATGGTGCTTTGAAATGTGACGTCATTTTTTTCAAGATGGACGCCATCTTGTGATATCCCTGTTAGTATATTTTCTATCAATGCTATGTTTATTCTTCTGTCGAAGTTCTTATTAAAATTATTGTTACAGATAACACTGTTTAATGTTTGACAAGATATCTGAAAGAGGTCATTATAGGAGAATCAGCATAGATGTTTATATACTTTCTCACTACCCGAAAGAGATCATCAAAACCTCCTCAGTAAGGGCTTAGCTTGAAACGCCAAAGTTTTAGTCATCTCTTTCAGGTGGTGAGAAAAGAATACCACATCTACGCTGATTATTGTAAACCACTGCTTATATATACACACTGGACCCCCACGCTCAAGTTATCTGCATTATAGAGGAGTCATCATGAATGATGTCATATTTTCTCAGATCTGGCAGCTACAGCTACAACGTCGAGTGCAAACAAGGCCAGACTGATAACATTTACATCTCCCACAGCAACCTTTCTTGCACCCACATTTTGTTAGTTCCTGGCAGCTGGACGCAACAGGTGGAAGATCTGTCCAAATAATCTCCCATTGATCAGCTTCCTTTCTCCATATCTCAGGACTTGGTATATCTGGATTTGTTGTAGTTGCTTGTCCCCTGATTAATCCAGCTTGATATGCTTCTCAAGGGATGCTCGAGTTGGAGGGATTGCCTGGAATGACCGTTGCTTTCTTGCATCATTTACCATTGTGAATGTGCTAGACCTATCAAACAAACCTAACAAACTTTTCCAAGATAGACATATCCCGGTCACTTACTTCTGTTGGAATATGGCTTAGAGCTGCAAAAGTCTGAGAGACCTCCTCGTCACACACATTCCATGTCTGGCATCAAGACCAAGGCGTTGTAAGGACGGCATTACAGCAACAGCGATAACAACGACATCAGTATCATTTGCTTTGACTATAACTGATTTAACCCCTTGCAATGCTAGACTTCTGGCATGTACAAAAATCGTGTATCGGCCTCTTCGTGATTGCACGGCTTAACTTCTTGAGGTACGGCTCTATTACTAACAACATCTTCCCCCTTTGTTACTATGACAGTGTTTACAAGGCCATCAGCGTCAGATATCTTGTCAGCAAGGAACTTAAAAAGTTCTGTTTTGTTCTCACCGTCTTGCAAAAATGCTCTCCAATTTCCTGGTGCTTTAGTAGTGGATGTTACCCTTCTTCTGATGCCTTTTCCTCTGTTGGTTCTCGTCTCATTTTTCAAGCTTGATTCACGGTATGTGTCGAACACGATGTCTGTTCTTTCATACTTTCTGAAGTAAACCTGCATCTTTGGTAATATATCTTCATTAAAATACTCTTCGAATGTCTTCTTTGAACTTGGTGGAAGAGTATTCATCATTGCCGATCCATCAATGATTATAGCATCTGCAGTTCATGCTCAGGTAAAGCCACTTTTGCCTCAAGCTCTTCAATTAGTTGAGACTTTTGACAAGAGTAAAGTCTGCTGTTGTCAGAGAGAGCTGCTGGTGTACAGTGATTTTCATACTGGAAAAACTCTTGAAGGTCACATCCCCTGGTTTGACACGAAATGAACAGTCTGGAAAATAGCTGGCAATCTTCTTTTAGTGTCTTTTCTTTAGATGCACTTTCAGCTTGCTGTTGCTTGAAGAAGGCAATATCATTCTTCTTAATAGGCTAAAAAAACGATCCCTTTCCATTTGATTTATAAAGGTTTGAAGTTTTTCTTTTCCTCTTTTGTGGTGTGTTGTTATCAATTTAGCTCTATCTGGATGGGCGATATCTTTCGTGTCGAGAGATAGAAGATCAGGCGATTCTTCTTGGAATGGATTACCAAAATCCAACAGTACGTCCACTAGCCGGTTCACATTCTTGAAAAATTCTTGCTGAGCCTTTGCATTATCCTCATGGTGCTTTTTGGGAGCATTTGCATCTTTTAACCCTGAGAAACAGTCATATCTGGATATAAAACGGCTCACCTCTGGTCCCGCCACCATCCACCTTCGCAATGCTGCTTCATCCTCAGTAAGACCAATAGCGCCTCCTTCGCCTTTTATGATTGCTGCGTGTACTTGTTGTATGCACTTTTCATAAGCTTGAATAAAGCGCATGCGGTGACTTGGTGAGCATGTCTTGCTCTTGTAACACTTGATACCGATATAAAAGATTGAGCGGTTCCAGAGGAAGCCACATCTGCTTCTGTAAGGGCGCTAACCCATCCACTGTCTTGTAGAATTGTTCCAATTGATCGAAGTGCCGCCAATTCTATGTGGAGACCTCCAAACATTATTACGAACTTGTCTTCGCCATACTGCTCTGGCCATTCCCATTGTAACTGCTTGGCCAATGTGTACAGAGGCTGGTCAGCTGCCATAACTGGAGTCTGTCCTGCGTTTAAAAATTCAGTCGTTTCTCAAATCTTACCCATTGCATGCTTGATTGTTGCAACAGAGTGAGCTACATCCCTCCAAAGAGGTAGCAGTGATGCAATGCTTATTTGAAAATTCTGACCTCTTCTTTTTGAAGCATGATAAGCTGAGCACATGATACTGGCACTTTCATTGACATCCTCCGTTCGATTTACTATTTCTAACCAGGCATATTCGAGACTTGGGTTTGTTGATATAGACCCCATTGATTCTACCACTCAATTTGGTGCTGCGCTTGGTTCAGGACTCATGTGTAAATAAGCTGGTTTGACATTGGTGTAACTTTCGGGAAGTGCAGGCACTCTCTTTACCGTTTTATCTCCTAGTTTGAGACCTCCATTTGTGGAACTTGGGTGTTGAAAAATTGAAATGCCTGTACCGTGGAAGGATGTCTGTGCTGTACTTGAAGTAGGATTATGATCAATGTTGTCTACTGGCAAGTTTGTGAATAAACCCTTCCTTAATGTTGGTGGGCAAACAACACCATCCTCTACATATTGGTTGACAACAGCTTCGCCTAGTTGTGCTGAAATTTCTGAGACTCTGAGACTCTGTCGTAGGAAATGCTAAGTCCATTCTCGTATAGCATTTCCACAAGTTTCCTGTTCCTATGTCTTGAGTATACAGACAACCCAACATAAACTGGAAAAGGAGTTTCACGATCTTTTGCTGTGCGTCTTTACACCTTCGTTGTGCCTAGCAGAGCAGTTGTACTGAAGAAGTTGAGCCAATGCAAGATTTGGTTTTGAGGCGCCATATCTAATTTGTGATTTTATATCCGCCCCATGTTCTAACATGCACAAAAATTCAAGTAAAGATGCGGGAACAGCCTCCTCAATAGAATCTCCATTGAGGATTTTTTCCAATGCCCATTTGTGGGATAACATGTCCTTTCGGATTATCGATCCGGTTTTTCCATGATGAATCACGTGACTAGTAATATTTTTCTGTGCTAACACATCACCGATATCACTGTGGAACACTATGAACACATCACGCCCCTCGTGATAAGCTTGTACTTCTGGCATGTGTAATAACAATTGCTCTTTCAATCTTGTACAGTTCAGATCTGGACAATCAACACCAAGTTGCTCAAGTCGCTGCCCATACAGTTTCACTAGTTCAGCCATTTTGAATCTGACCGCACCATCATCAGCTGATGTAGCTGTTTTTGATTCGGTTATAAATGTGACAATTTCAGAAAAAGCAATGGCATAGGCCTCTCTCTTTGGAAGTATTCCGTCACATGTGGATTGTTCTTTGGCACTCAGTTCAGCTCGCTCCCTGTTATACAGTGCTGCTAGGCAGGCTGGGTGGTACTTAAACCCTTGAGCAACTATGTCTCCTGCACTGAGTTTTGCTAGTAGTTTGCCGTCATTTAAGATTTTTGCACAGTTGTTTAGCCTATCATTCAGCTTCATTGTCATTGCTTGTCTCAAATGTATATCTTTATCCTCTTTATCGCATAAAAAACAGTGTAATTTCGAGCAACTGGAAGATCTCCTTTGTTTTTATACCCCATTTCCATAAAGTTCTTTTCTTAGCTCTGTCCAACTTAGTGTTGTTCAAAAGTAATCTACAGCTCTGATGATATTTTGCATTATTTTTTCTTAAAGTGTCGTCTATAGCCCCATCTTCGTCTAGTCTACGAGGATCCAGCATGGGCGGCAGTGCATTAATTGCCTTAAATTGTGGAATGTTGGTTGCAATATTGCTGTAACCATCAGTTGTTTCTTTTTGTGTGGGATTTGAGTGAGGTGACTTCAACTCTTCATTCTTTTCTTGTTGACAGAGGCAACACTTACTCCAGTCGGTTTTGAATTCCACAGGTGTTGCCATTTTCTGATCCTGAATAATTACTGATATGAATAGTCACTTGAGAGTAAAAGAAACAAAATAACCGGCGTTTAGACACGTTTGTTGGAATTGAATTATTCTTCATAAATTATTTATAGTCACGTATGGCTCTCAATCGCTATAAATTTCGAACCAAAATTAAATTACTGAAATTAAGCATTATTAATAAAAACAATATTAATCAACAACCAACTTACCACTTTTTAATTTTAGTAAGCAAAATAACACGATAAAACTTCGAGTAACACCAGAGATGTAATTTCAAAATGGCTGCCATCAAACACAGGCACCCCAAACTGCAACAGGGAATTAGATCCTATAAAATCTCAACTCTTTTCCTCTGCCGTTTAAAGTTTTTATTATCAAATAAGAGCGATAAGAGAGTTTACTAAACACTAGGGATAAAAGGGGGATTCATAATGACAAACAACAAATGAGTGGGCTGTTTATTCCATTCCTTATTCTAGCTGAGCAAAGACTAGAGCACTATGAAATAGGATACTTTTCCTAAGCCTTTCCTTAAGTTGATCAGGGATTGAGAGGTACAGCTGGGGTCAAAGATTCCACCAATTATATTTTCAGACAAAAATTGTGGGAGTTTGGCATTTTGCAATACATTTTACCTACAAGTGCAGAAAAAAGGGAAATGAATAACTGCAAATAGTATGTTGAGAACTTGCTTGCAGGTATTATTTGTGATTGTTAAAATTATTCCCAATCAAACAAATTACATGTCTATGAGCCTGGCAACCCCTTCCCATTGCCTCAATCAAGAACATACACCATGTTGTTAGTGATCATTTGACTTTTCAAGTAAATACTGTACAGTACTCAATGCCAGCTTTTCCCCGAGCCGATGGCACGAAGCGCCGTGTGAGGGTACTAATTCCCCCCGGCTATCTACACTCGGGGAAACGAAAGCATTAGTGAAGTCTAAAGTTCATCAAATATCGTGGGCGTGGGTCACCAAACGTTTGTGGTCATCCTCACAGATCTCAAAAATATGGCAGACTGTCATGAATAGCGAACACTCTGATTGGTCCAATTTAAAGTTTCCATTATAACGACTGCATGACAACAGCGAAATAGCAAACATTTCTTTATTTGATGATTGATAAATTTCTTGCAAATATATTTCATTTTTGCTCGCATTTTTGCAAGATTTTGTAAATTTCAAGAAAGAAATGGCGAAAGAATCGGCTAAAAGAAGGGAGCCGACGTTAACAAAGGTAAGTTTGTTTTAAATATTGATTTTATAATTGCTTTAAAACCCGACGGCCTTTGCGTATATGAAACAACTAAACAAGACAGCATATCGGGCCCCATTTCAGTGTATCTTTAATATTGATTCCCTTTTTTATTATATTGAATTTTTTTAAATAAAAAGAAAGCAAAGTTATTTGCATGCAAGAATTTGAAATCATTTTATTGCAAACTCAAAGTTTATCGATAAAGCCATTTAATTAAAGAATAAAGGCAGTTTAGTTTTATAAAGAACACTTTAAAACGTTTTGCGAAGCATTTGTGGTTGAATTTTACCTTAAATTGAAGCTTATATTACGTATAATATCATACCTAACATATATATGTTGGGAAATTGATAATTTTGAAATTAAAAGTGATATTTTTAAGCGATTTTTCATTTGTAAGAATATTCTTAAGAAATTATCGTGTTTAATACCATGACAACTACTTTAGATACTTCATGTTCGGAAAATACAATGGTTTTGTTAGCAAGGCGAGGGTTTCTGCATGCATGTATTTTCTAGTCAATAGTAATATACGTTTTTTTGTATGCTTGTGAGTTGTCCTAGACTATTTATGTCCATTAATAATCCAACATACTCATAATGGTTCCCACACAGGTGTATTCATCAGCCAACAGCTCCCGTAAACCATTATCAAAGTACCTTTCTTTTATTTCCACCATCACTAATCAGAAAAACTCCTTCCGAGGACCTCCATAATCCAGTGTTTGCTAATAATAGAAAAAACAATCGCATGTTATTCTGTCACATCTGTCCTTGAAAAAGTGAATCATAAACCTCAGTGCTTAAAGCCACAAACTAATGCCAGGCATTGACCATTGATGATTAATAGTAGGTAGATTTTCCAGAGGGGTGCAGGAAAGGTGCAGCCTTTACTTTCAGAAAAATCCACTTTTACTATCTTGGGATTACATGTCATATGAGTTGCGTTTTATGGGGAGTTACTATTTTTAGACTTTTAGAGTTAGGATTAGGGAAAGGGTTTGATTAAGATTAGGGTTAGGATTAAAGCAAGGGTTAGGATTGGTGTTTAAAATACAAAAGAATAGAAAATTACAAAAGTCTAAAAAGAGTAACTCCCTCGAAAACGTGACTGGTATATTACGTGTAAAAGGGAAAAAAGACATCAGATTCTTTGCATTTTTGTAAATTAGAAATTTAAAAAATTAATTTTGGAGCTAATATCAGTTTAGTAAATTTAATAGATTCTGATTGGTTAAAAACCGTGCACAGATACAAGTCCACATTGCATCAAACACCAATCTCAACATCAACAATTTGAAAATTTATCTTTTCTGTGCTCTTATTTTGCAATGAGCTCTTTAAATATGTTTAAATATTAAAGGTAAGGAAGAAATAAAGATTATTCACAGTATTTCACAGGTATGAATTGAAAATTAATCTCCGAAATTACTGTCAAAATTGACAAAGGTGCATAGCAAACAGTGGATAATTTAAACAAACAAATAGCACATTATATAAGTTCACTTGTCTTCATGCAAGCCAATGCTTTTTAATTTCCATATTTTAGAATCACTTACTTTCCTGGTAACTGCATTTGTATATGAAATCATTGTGAGTAGGTTTAATAACAAATTAACCAACTTTGAATTTGTAAAAATTATCAACAAAACAATCGTATATTGGAAGAATATAATTGTCACACATTCAGTCACTGTCAGAAAGCGGGAAAATGTTGGTAGTATGATATATTTGCAATTAATAATATTATTTAATCATGGCTAGAAATGTGTCACAGTTTGTTAGAGAGCATACACAAAAATAAAAAAATAGTTGTTCAAAATGGCGTCGATTAATAGTACAATGCATCACAGACGGCCCAATCTCTGAACGTCCTATATATTTTGAATATTTAACCGTTATAATATTTTAAAATAACAAAATAATTTTAAAAATATTAACAATATATGTAAAAAATATGTCTCACTTGTTAATAGAATGCATTTGTTGTGTTTCTGAGTCTAGTTGATGCGTTGCTTTACGTTTTCGTTGTACTTGAACGGTCGTCAGTACTGGCATTGCTATTGGACGACATGGCCATATAGGACATAAATAACTACAGGGCTAGCCACTTCTCTGATATACTCTCAGACATCGAGTTAAATATCTCGTCTAAAAATCATTGCAGAGCAATAAATTCCCTAATAGTATGAACGTTCCTCTTTCGAAAGAACTTGGTTTGTTCACCATTGCGACAATTCCCACAACACACGACGAACTTTGTTTGTCTAAAATTCAAAATTAAATTTTCAACAGAACCGTTTACAACATAATCGTTGCCACGAGAGCGGCCCAGGAACCTGGCCTCCTCGTTCGAAAACACTCCGCCAGAGGGGATCTGCGGTAATCGTTCCATGTTTCGCGCACCAATATAGTAAAAGTTATGTAATGGATATTATAGTGTACTGAAAAGTTCACTAGATACCTCCATACACATATAACACACCCTAACCCCAACCCAGTGGCGTGCTGGCAGGGGGGGGTGGGAGGCCACAGCCCCCCAGCTGGCAATTCTTGGGGGGCGCAAAAATGAAAAGGGGGTGCCGAATTTTGAAAGTGGGTGGGAAAAAACGCATTCTCGAAAAAATATAGTTACTTCCGCCAAGAAAAGATGTGTTTATAGGCTATAAAACAGACTAAGCGCATAGGCGACAAAGTCATATATTAAATTACAGACTATTTTGTCTAACCGTATTTGCTAATTTGCTACCTCACAGCTCACATGAAATTGTTCATATAGAAACATGATCAGTGATCACAGGCAATGTCTCATTACCGGAGTATTGGTCAGGTTTCGAAGCGATCACGGGAATTATGCCCTTTTTTACTGGTATTATGCCCCTTTATTATGCTTCACGAATCACGAGAGCAGCGCAAATTAGATAGTTGAAGTTATGATAACTGATGTAAAGTTGTGTATGCAATTTAGTTGTTTGCGCCAGAAGCATGAGTAATGTAAGTAATGAAATAATGCGGAAACACGCCCTTTTGGCAGCCTGGCAAGGAAACCTTAAAATGCATATGCGTGGGTCCGTGTGTTATTGTATAAAAAAGCTGTAAGTTGTAAATGTATTCAGAACACTAGATCAGTAGAGAATAGAATTGGGATTAGATTAATCGCTGGAAGTAGAAAGAATTGCATAATTTAAGAACTACTACTAAATTCTAACCGCAAATTTCGACACGTTATAATGCTGTTTCCTGACCCAACCTTAAACCTAACCCTAACCTAACCCCTAACCTTAATACCTAACCCCTAACCTATATTGGAGCGTGAAACATGGAATGATAACCGGATCTGCACTGGAATGAGGGGCTTTGCAAACAACACGATAAAAGCACGATATAAACAATAAGACATACGGTTGAAAGTCCAGTTCAATACTGTAAAAAAGATTGGTATGATTGTCAAAAGCTAAATGTTATAATAAGTAAATAAAGTTTTTGTTCCAAAAAATATGCAAGGTAATGTGTATATGATTTAACTGACCATCTCTCTAACTTTATCATTTTCCATAAGTTTTCCTCCCTCCCATCACTCGAGTATTAACGTATATAAAAGGGACTACTCAAAATTTGATGAAATTGCATTATTAAATGAAATTAAAGAAATTAATTGGGAAATAACATTCCCATCCGATAATAATCCAACAAACATGTTTCATTCTTTCTATGATAAAATTTCAACAATAGTAGATAAACATATCCCCATTAAGAAAATAAGTAAAAGACAATTGAAATTTAATTCAAAACCATGGATATCTTCTGCAATTAAGAAATCAATTCAAGTTAAGAATAAAGTGTACAGGGTATACCTGAAGACAAAATCTTCATATTGTCATAGCAAATTTAAATATTATAGGAACAAGCTAAATCATTTCCTGAAAATAGCTAAAAGACAATATTATAATAATTACTTTATCCAAAATGTAAATGATAGCAAACAATTATGGAAAGGAATAAAAGACAATAAAAACTAAGCCAAATACTAATCAGAAAAATATAAAAATATTTGACAATAATGTAGAAATAACTGATCCAAAGATGATTGGTAATGCCTTCAATAATTACTTCTCAAATATAGGTAATAATCTATCTAATGTAATACCTAATGTTCAAAACTCGCCTCTAGATTATTTAAAAACCCCAGTACAAAATAGCTTTTTTATGTTCTGAGTAACTAGTGACGAAATTGTGACTGAAATTTCCAAGCTTAAAAATGGCAAGGCCTCCGGCCCATTTAGTATACCTGTTCACATTCTCAAAATCCTTAAATTTGCAATCTCCGAGCCTTTAGCAACTTTATTTAACACTTCATTTGAGACAGGAATTGTTCCAACAAGTTTTAAAATAGCCAATGTTATACCAGTATATAAGAAGGATTCGCCATCCAGCCTTTGCAACTATAGAGGGTTTTTCTGTTCCAGAAATTGCAGATATGCTTGGAACATTTAAAAGCACAGTGAAAATAAGATTGGCGATGTATTCATTGTCAGTCAGACAAAAATACTCTGATATTACCAATGAATACCTTGATGAACAAGTTTCTCAGGTTCTCGAGTTGTTCCCTAACTGTGGATACAGCCAAATGTTGGGCCATCTTGCTGCGCGAGGGTTGTGTGTAAAGGAGATGGGAGTTAGGGAAAGTATGCACAGAGTGGATCCAAATGGAGTTCTACTTAGAACATTGGAAAGTCGAATTATACAGAGAAGAGGGATAATGTATACTCGCCTAGAGCGCTTTACCACCTCGATGGGAATCATAAACTGATACGATGGCGGTTTGTGATACATGGTATGATTGATGGGTTTTCCCGTATGATCATTTTCTTAAGGTGTTCTACAGACAATAAAGCTTCAGCTGTGTTATCTTGCTTCCTAAGTGGTGTTGATAGGTACGGTTAACCTTCACAGTTATAATGCGTGTCATGACAGGCTCTGGCAAAGTCCTCAATAGTTTTCCAAATAGAATTCTTGCAAAGGCGCATATAAGAGTGCGATCATATATAGGGTATCACAATTACGAATGCACTGTGATTGGAAAAAAATTCATTCTGTAAAGGTAATAAGACGTACATTAGTACATATAATACACAAAGGGGCACCTGTTTATTATCTGATTTCTTAAAACATCAACATTTTAAGAATTTGTCTCTAAAGTTTGCTTAATATTATTTATGTTTCTAAAAGTTAATTTCTTTAATTTGTGCTTTTCATTAATTATTGAGTTTCACAATTCTAATTCTAAATACATATGTATGCATTAGGAGACCATGGTGGAGAAAATGCAGATGTGGCATGGTTCATGTTGACACACAAGGACAGAGGTCCTGACAGAGGGAGTTTCATTGCTGGACGAAGTGTACACAATCAAAGAATTGGTAACGTTTTATTCCAACTAATTTTAGATTTCCAGCTCAAGATTGCAGAGGCAGAGCTGAAATTCATGTGATTTATGTTTAAGATAATAATTTTTATAACTGCAAAATGAATTAAAAATGCATTCAGTGACATGTATGAGTACAACTGAGTGGACATTAGTGTGTTTCACTAGTTTTGATACCTCAAAAGGTTGCCACTACGTAGTAACCCGTTTCATCTGTATAGGAATCATCACCACCTGACCGGTGACTAATTTCGTTATCCTTTGTGGCATAACGTATGTGTGTGTGGATACAATGGATGCTTCATCAGCTTTTATGATTACCTTGTTTACATGAAATTTGTTTTGAAGATGACATTTAGAAATAATTTCCCCTCTCCAACTGAGTAAAGAATTTTTGTTTTTTTGTTCGTTTCACCCAAAAAACAAATGATTTCCATGAAATGCTTGTGACAACCACCCCCATTGCCCCATAGAAAGACAAATTTCAGCATAATAACATGATTGTCATATACAGCTAGCCTAATTCAATTAAGGTTGTCCTTCCAAAAACTGAAACTTTAAACTCTGAGCATGCAAGGGATGATGGGTTATTGCTTATTTAGACTCATAAACTTTGAAATTTGGCTTTGCAAGAATAACTCAGACATATTTGATAAACTTTGAAATTTGGCTTTGCAAGAATACCTCAGACATATAGAAGACTCGCAACGGAAAACATATAGAGCTGTGCAAACTCCGGTTATTTTAGCTCTGGCTGTCAAAACTCCGGCAAGGAATTTGTAAGGAAACTTCATATTTAAAAGTGGAAGCAGGCGAAAGTATTTCAGTGTAATTTCAGAATTTATCTTTTTTAAACACCTTTTTACAACACTATTAATAGTAAACAACATAGTAATATATAGTAAACCAACATATAAATAGTAATATATTAGTAAACAACAACTTCATTTTTCCATTTAATACCAAATGTTCATTGAAATATGAAATCATTTTTCATAATTTTGTCTGCCGGAGTTTTCCAACTCCGGCTCCGGCAAAATATGCTGGAGTTCTGGCACTCCCGCACACAGCTCTAAAAACATACTTGCTGCAAAGGCAATTTTCTGAGTTTTAAGGGCATAATAGGTGAAAACCAATCATCCCTTGCACACTCAAAGTTTAATGTTTATGCTTTTGGAAGGACAACCTTAATTGAATCAGCTGTATAAACATTTAAATATATACACTTTTAAAAAATATGAAATTATTCCTCATGCTAAACGAAGAAATTAATTTGTAATTTTTATTTCTGACAGTATGATTACAATAAGAATAGAGCCTGATTTCTCCTTGCGGAGAAAATAAGGCTCTGCCTGTCTTTGAGCTTATATTTTTAGAATGACTGCTAAATTTAGAGAACCAATCGAATACAGTCATAACTATGTGCGTACACTGCACATGCTGTACAATTAGAGCATGACAAAAACATTCTCAAATTTATTTTAAATAGATATAGTGTTTGTCAGTTGTGAAATCAAACTATTACTATATTTTTACAATTGCTAACTTGCTAGTTTATTTTACCTGACTTACAATGCCTAGGTTCACTTTTAGGTAAATCTAGGCAATTCATAGGCTTATTGTCAGCCAAACTTTGATTAAGTTTTAAATTTTGGATATACTGTATATGGCGGGCTCAAATTTGAGTATCGGTTTACATGGAAAACAAAAGCCCATGCATTAAAAACCGGTTTACTTCGTCGAGATTTTGGACGAACTAAACACAAGATCAGCAGAAAAATCAAGCTCTGCTTTCAGGGTAGATAGTGATAGAACCACCTTGTTTTACCATTGATTTCACAAAACTTTGACCACAAATGTTCCAAACTTCGTTGCGAAGTTTGCAAGTTGTTGCAAAATTCGGAAGTTCATATTGGAATTCACAAGCCAATTTGTAAGCAAGCCCCTGATTGGTCCCTGTAGTAAAAGAAGCCAATCAAATGCGTTGTTTACAAACTGGTTTGTGAATCTCATTATGAACTTTTGAACTTCGCAACGAACTTGCAAACTTTGCAACAAAGTTCGGAACATTTCTGGTCAAAGTTTCGTGAAATCGACTATCATTAAATGCATTTATTTATCTATGTGTTGGTCTTTATATCAAAGAGTATTAAGTACCATAGTTGCGATAATACCTACGTGTACATTTTCTTCAACAACTTCCGGATCCATTGTAAGGTTTCTTTGAATTGGCAACACATATATTATTGCCGATTTAATTCCATAGTCATTCTACAAAAACGGAATTCTGTAGCCATTTGGAGGAGGTTTTATGTAAATTAGGTCTTTGCCAGAGCTTAATTTGCCTATACAGATCAAAACCACCGGCTTGTTGTAGTTTGCTGAAACGGTTAAATAGCTCTTCTTGGATGTGCCTGAATTCCCCTCTTTTATTTTTAAAGATAACAGTCTTTTGTCCAAGTCCAGCTTCACGCAGTTCTTGTTTATATGCAGTAGATGGAACTTTCCTCTGATCTTTGTTAGCTACAACACAAAATTGTCCATGTGTCCACGTTTCTTTGATCTTGTATGGTTGAAAATAAGACTTGCCTTTGTTTCTTCTTGAACTGAGTGTACTTTGATAACTGCTCTTACAACTTTGGTAATTACCTGGCCAAGATTGCCTAGCAGATGATGCCGGCATACTAGCTTTGCTCTTACTCAAGGTGGACTGTGAATTTCCTGAACTATGAGAAACAATATTTCCATTTTGTGAGGTTGTTGGCTGGTCCATTACTGATGGGCCAGGAAATATATTCCTATAAAAAAATCATTGACAATTATATTGCACTACTGAGAGTCAAGTATGGAGTAAAAATAAATGTAAGCTAGGAATGACAAATTTCAATTGCATTTTCAGGCTTATGAAGGCATGTTTACACCTCAATTTCTAGTGCGATTTTCTTTTGATGGGACGTGAACAAGTGAATGAGTTATGAATGTTCAGATGAGGGTATATAGTATATACTCAGAACATTCATAACTCATCTACTCATTCAAATCCATCAGAAGAAAATCGCACTAGAAATTGCAACACAAATTGAGAGTCTAAATATTAATATTCTGGTAACATCTTCCCTCCCCCCTCACCCAATAGATTAAGCAGTGCATTTCATTGTGCAAACAAATTCTCTTGAAAAAAACACCAGTCAATTGAATGTACTATTGTGCTCATAAAAAATTGGAAACAATATTTCAAAAACGTCTATAAAGAAATATGAATTGTAATTTTTAAATGAAGTAATTGCAGCTTTGCCCTTGCCCCCCTCCCCCATGACAAGATCTGCAGTGTCCTTGGTAACTTTGTTATTTCTTGGTCTAATAAAATCCAGGTTCCCAGAAAGAAAAGTTTTATCCACCTTCGATTGTCAAATTTGTAAAAGAACATATTCTTGTAATTTCAACTTCTAAACTTTAAACTGTTTTGAACCTCAAACTGTTTTGAACTTATTTTGTTGTTTCTTTAAATGAACACGGATGAGATTAATAACAAGTGGGTGGACAAGTTTTCTGCAAATATATAGACCAGGCTGGGGAAAAAACTTACCGATTTTGTGAAGCACTAAGATCATCATTCACAGGTTGTTCTAACGTCGACTTATAAGTGCATTACCATCATTGTTCTTCAAATATGCCATCAAATCCAGTGTCATCAAGTTTGAATAACAGGCCATCATCATCTGAGAAATCGTTCTCGTCTGTATTCTGGTCGGGAGAATTTGTGCAATCGCAACCGGACAAAGACCAGTACACTTCTATTCTCGGCTTTTTGACAGGCATTCTTGGTGAATATCCTGACTTACAACCACAGTAACGTTTTCCAAATTTCCATCAGGAGTTGCCGGCATCAAGTGGTCTTGTATTTTTGGACCCGATACCGCTCCATACTATATGGCCATGTCATCCAATGCCAGTACTGACGACTGTTCAAATACGATGAAAACGTAAAGCAATCACATCAACTAGACTCAGAAACACAACAAATGCATTCTATTAACAAGTGAGATATATTTTTTACATATATTGTTAATATTTTTTGAATTATTTTATTTTAAAATATTATAACGGTTACTGTTATATAGGACGTTCAGAGATTGGGGCGCCCGTGAATGCATTAACCAAAAATAGCACTTATACTGTGAGTATATTCCCATTTGCCCACCTATATAAATTATAGAAATACACCAATGTACACCTGTAGAAATTCTTATAATAAAAGGGCCTCAGCAACTTGGTTCCCCACAGTGCAATTATATAGGCAACTATACCCTTATTTTAGTAATGTTGTGGCTGTAATTTATGCTCTGATGCCAAACTATGCTGTAAAATTGCCCTTGTTTCGCCTCAGGAAAATCACACTAGTGTGAAGCTACCACAGGATTCAACACAGGATTCAGCCGCACTTTTGCTTTCACCAAAATGACACTTCAAAAAATTGTTAGAACAAAGAATATCAATTGCTTGATAGAAATTCGTCGGAGCAAGACATATAAATTGCTCCCGGTCAAGACAAATATTTCAAAATTATTTTGGTTTTCTTTAGCTTGTTTCGATGCTATTCTTCTTTTAAGCTCAAGTTTGGAGTGTTTGGCATCATGGTTTGATTTATTAATCCTGTAGCAGCCCTGTATAGCAAGCATTAAAAAGGCTCGTGTAGTTGTTGTGAGAGCCGAAAGATGGGGGACGAAGAAGGACGCGTAAATACTCGAAGTCATTCGCGTAAAGATTTAGATACTTATTTTAAGTCCGATGCATTTGGAGACTTAGTGAATAAAGCAATTACACAGCAATTCCAAAGTTTCTTAAGTTCAAAAGGTTTTCAAGATATGCTTGTATTGATGACTAAGACAATCGTCTCTGAAGTGGTGTGCAATACAGTCGAGTCTGTCGTCGATAAAGAAATTGACAAGGTCGTTCAACCTCTAAAAAATAAAATAGCTGAATTGGAATTTCAGTTAGATCGAGTGAAGTCTCATGCAAATGATAATGAACAATACTCGAGACGGTGTAATGTTCGAATATATGGTATAGCGGAGGAGAAAGGGGAGAATTGCTACGATGCTGTTGTTGATTTCTGCCGAAATTGTTTGAAGTGCGATGTAGCTGTAAGCGAAATTGATCGAACACATCGAGTTGGGAAGCAAAGGAATGATTCAACTCCACGTGCTATGATAGTTAAATTCTTGTCATATCAGTCAAAGCTGAAGGTCTTAAAACATCGGCGAAATTTGAAAGGAAGTAAGAAATTCATCAATGAAGACCTTACTTTAGTGAACAAGATCTTATTCGACTCGGCAAGAAGAGATCTAATCAACCTCTCTGTGTGGACGACGGACGGTAAAGTATTGGTTAAGATGGCTGACGAAAAGATTGTCCGAATCAAGTCTAAGGACGACATTTGTTTATTAAAATGATTATCCCGCCTTCATTCCAAACATGCTTCATTGACTATATATTTTTTTTACATGTTTAGTAAATCCTTTGATCTTTACGCTGTGTTATTTTTTCATAATTTAATTTTCTTTGTGTGTAATCTTGTGCAGCCCGAGGTAAGTGTTGTCTATTTTGTATTGTGCGAATTTGATGGGGGTTAGTTTGGAAATTTACAGAGCAAATATCGGGAAATTTACTTGTTATAAAGTCAGTTTGTGTAAATCATATTTTCATGCCAAAATAGCAAGCGGACGTTTGGGATGTTTTATGGCATTTTTTATATTTAAAATGTCATTAATTTTACTGTCCGGAGATGTTGAGGTTAATCCTGGTCCATCTAGAAACCTAACTTTAAACGTTGGTCATATTAATGCTAGAAGTTTGAATGTTGAAGAAAAATTTGATGAGATTACTTCTCTTGTTGTTGAACAGCGGCTTGATATCTTTGCAGTGTCTGAAACTTGGCTAAATCAGGAAATTTCTAGTGATTTATTATGCATTCCTGGCTTTAGCCCTATGTTCAGACGGGATAGAAGTAATGATAGAAGTAATGATAGAAGGGCGGGGGGCATAGCTTTGTATATCTCATCCAATTTTGCATCTAAAAGACGTAATGATCTTGAACACAGTGATTTCGAATTACTTTTTGTTGATGTTAGAATTAATTCATTGTCCTTTGTTTGTGGGGTGTGTTATCGCCCACCTAATTATAATTCTGCTGCAAACAATGCTTTTTTAGATCATTTGCAATTCTGTTTGGATGAAATTTACCAAACACCTGGTACCTTTGTTTTGCTGCTTGGGGACTTTAATGCTAATTTTGTTATGGAAAATTCTCAGCCTAGTAATGATTTTGGATCATGTTTGTATAGACTGATGGAGTGTAATAGTCTTTTTCAAGTAATTAATGAACCGACGCGTATTACTGAACATAGTGCCACGTTATTGGATCTTATATTTACAAACTCGCCGGGTTATTTCGTAAATTCTGGAACTTTAAGCCCGCCGAGTAACTGTGACCACTGTCTGATATATGCTCGTATGAGCATTTCTTTGGCCAAACCTGAATGTTATACGCGACATGTTTGGAATTTTTCTAAGATAGATCGGAATAAATTGAATGCGGCCCTCACTAGTGCGAAATGGGATGAGGTATTTATGAATGTTGAGAATGTTGATGCTTTGTATACTAAGTGGTTTGAGTGTTTTAAGGAAATACTTGAGACGCATGTACCGAATTATACGATTGTAGTTCGCCCAAACGATAAACCTTGGATGAATTCCAAAATTAGGAATGCTATTCGTAAAAGGAATAGACTGCTTAAATTCTATTGTAGAAGGAAAAACTCGATAACTTGGGAAAGGTATAGATTGCAAAGAAATTTAACAACGACACTTATACGTTCATGTAAAGCAAAATACTTCGAAAAGTTAAATACGAAATTACAGGACCCCAAATTAGGAACAAAGAAGTGGTGGGGCATAGTCAAATCGTTATACGGAAGTAAAATACATTCATCAATACCGCCACTATCTGATGGTGATCGCATAATAACTGATGCAAAAGAAAAAGCCACAATTTTTAACCAGTACTTTATTACTCAGTGTAAAGTGGATAACAATGATGCGCCGATACCTAATATAATTGATTTTCAAAATTCCAGGTTTATTTCACATTTATCCACAACTGAGTTTGAAGTTAGAAATTTATTAAGTATAATAGATGTTTCCAAGGCTTGTGGTGTCGATGGTATAGGTAACTTTTTAATTAAAACTTGTGCTCATGGTATTGCGAGTTCTTTTTCACGATTTATTAATATTTCTTTTTCCAAGGGAGTTTTTCCGTCTGCATGGAAGAAAGCAAATGTTATACCTATTTTCAAAAAGGATGATCGACAGTCTAAGGAAAACTATCGTCCTGTTTCATTATTGATATCTATTTCAAAAATTTGTGAAAAAATCGTATTTATTAGGCTTTACAACTTTTTATTGGAAATCCATTTCCTTAACCCCTTTCAATCAGGTTTCCGACCTGGAGACTCTACAGTAAATCAACTTGTTTTTATTGTTCATAAAATCTATGAAGCCTTAGAGCAAGGTAAGGAAGCTCGCATGGTGTTTTTGGATATTAGCAAGGCCTTTGACAAAGTCTGGCATAAAGGTTTGCTCCGTAAGCTCGATTCTCTGGGAGTAAGAGATCCCTTACTCAAATGGATAAGGAGTTACTTATCTGATAGGATGCAGCGTGTATTAATAGAGGGTCAGTCATCTGATTGGGACCGAGTTGAAGCTGGTGTTCCCCAGGGCTCTGTTCTGGGCCCTCTGCTTTTTTTAATTTACATAAATGATATCACTTGTGACCTTCAGAGCGATAGTTTTCTTTATGCTGATGACACTTCTCTGCTTGAAGTGGTTGATGATCCAACGTTTTCTGCTGTTAGTATTAATAATGATCTTGAGCGTATTAATGCATGGACACGTGATTGGCTTGTCACTATCAATCCAAGCAAAACCAAATCCATTATTTTTTCTGTAAAGCGTGTAAAGCCCAGTCATCCAGACTTATATTTCAATAATGAAATTATCGATAATGTTAGTAATCATAAGCACTTGGGTGTCACCATTTGTTCTGATCTTTCTTGGAGAATTCATATTTTTAATGTTTATGAGAAAGCTTCAAAAAAATTAAATCTCTTGAAAGGCTTAAAGTTTAAATTAGGTAGGGAGACGTTAATTCAATTATATAAATGTCTCATAAGATCTCAAATGGAGTACGCCGACGTCCTTTGGGATGGCTGCTCTGTTAGTGAGAGTGATCTTTTGGAACATCTACAATATCAATCAGCTAAGGTGGTCACAGGAGCTATGAAGGGTACAAGTAAATCGAGATTATTAGAAGAGCTAGCTTGGGAAGATTTAAAAACCAGACGATCTATGCACAAACTTGTTTTGTATTTCAAAATAGTAAATAATCTTACTCCAAGCTATTTGTCTAACTTAATTCCTCAAACAGTTCAGCAAAGGTCGGGTTTAGTTCTACGGCATGCATCAAATTTTACTTTATTTCCTGTTAGAACTGAAAGATTCAAAGCTTCTTTCTTTCCTTCAACAACTATGTTATGGAACAGTATGGACTATAATGAACGTAGTACTTTATCAATTAGCGTTTTTAAACAAAATCTTAATCGTTTTTTTGATATTTCATGTTATAATAAGTATCTTGATTATTCAATTGATAGATATTCCTCCATTTTACATTCTCGGCTTCGTCTCAATTGTTGTACTCTAAATTATTATTTGTTTAAAATAGATTGTATTGAAACTCCAGCATGTGTGTGTGGTGCAAATAATGAATCAATTATGCATTATTTGCTAAGGTGTCCCCGATATTCTGCTCTGAGGATTTCCTTACTCTCGGCTGCTGCACAAGTTTGTGGTGATAGCTGGAATCTTTTGTCGGATTCTCAAAAATTAAAGATGTTTTTGTTTGGCGATGTTAATCTAAATATAGATGATAACAAAAAAATTTTCAATTTTGTCCAACAATTCATTAAAGAATCTGAACGTTTTCGTTAAGCTCTATGAGGGAATCCTCCAAACGATCCAGTAATTTGTTTGTCCTTGTTTTATTTACTCTATTTTCTTTTTTCTTTTAAATATTATGTAAATAGTGACGTAAGCCCCTCGATGAGCTTGATAGCTCTTGGGTAAACGTCGTTTTGAAAAATATATGTTTATACATAATATCAACGACTTTTTGTTGTTATTGGCAATACGTACCTACACTGGTAACGAACGTTCAACATATTTGTTTGACTTGACAGCCATAGACGTACCAGAGGTGAGGACTGGGGCTGGGGATTAAAAATCGAGTAATTCTGCCTAAAAGTCTAGCAATTCCACATGGAAATCAGCCAAATGATAAAGGTAAGCGTTACGATATTAAAAACGTCAAAACACGAAGAATTTTGTAACATTCCATCCTCTCCGCTCCCCCTCCCGTATACCCTCCCTCTTCAACAGAAATTGTGGAAAGATTATGACGTAAAATGTTTCAATTTGTCGTCCGCACCCCGTCTCCACCCCCCAATGTTTTCCCTCTTGTACGCCTATGCTGACAACCTAATCAAAAAGGTAAACTTGTTCAAAAATACTATGTTCATTGATCCCTGCAATGTACGTGGGATTGTGATTATAAATTAATGCAGCTCTTTCTTCCTTTCTAGACGCAAATTTATGCTTGCTAAACCTCGCTTCATTGACAAAGAAATTTGAAATGTATTGACTTAGCTCAGTTGATGCTGAAAAATGTGGAATGACTTTCTCGGGATTCCATTCAAATGGAGGTTTCTCTGGATGCCACTGCATTGAATAAAATGGATATTTCTTTGCTTCCATCGTCGAAACAAATTCCACACCGTTCCGATCAACATTTGTCGTGATAACTTTGTAAAACTGGTCCAACGTTTTGTTCTCTCGGAATAATTCCAAAGGCAGTCCTAATTCATGAGCATGTGTGGTGATTAATGTTTTGTTAAATGTTTTCATCAAATCTTTTGAAAGGCTTCGAAATAATTTACTGTCACGGTAATTTTTCGGAAGGTTTAGAGGTGCGATCATATTAAGTGAATCTGTGCGAATGCGTATGTCTGTGGGACCATTTACCAATGTGGCAAGGATCTGGTGACCAAGACACATACCGATTATTGGAAAATATCCTCCTTCGTCAAATGTCTTTTTCGCTAGTTTTAATATAGTCCTCGAAATGTTAGCATAACCTGAGGTTGACACATTTACTATTCCTCCGGGGAAAACAGCACCATTGATAGATTCAAATAATTTCTTAGTTTCTACTTCGGTTAGATTATTGAAGATGGGAACCGCACGCGCCCCTGATGATTCCAGGAATTTCACGTAACATGCAGGGATGTAATTTTTGCCAAGATATTCAAACGACATATTGTAAGTTGATTGTGCCACGATGCCTATAATTGGTCTGTTGGTTTGAATTTCACGCCGTGAGCTTTTGATAAAGTCGAATCCATGAAAGAGAAAGATGCATACAAATGGTGCAATAAATCTGGACACTTTCCCCACCATCTCGATCGATAGTTTTCCCACAATAACTTCAAAAGATCCCAAACTTTATGATTGTACTAAACTTATTAATTTCGCAATTCATTTGAATGTGAATGATGAAATGTATAAACAGATTTACAGGTGATATACAAGTGGCCCATTCAGCTTCTGTCAGTTTTCCTGTCATGTGTGAAAACATGTCAAAACGCTTTTCTGTAGTTAATTAAGTAGACTTCAAACATCATTAATAATTCTGATAAGCTTATTGGCAAATCATGTCAACCATAATATGTCACGTGCAGTGGCTTTAAACCTGATAAAACACTGCTAAATAGTATTCTTTACATAAAGAATACTAATAAGGCAGTATATCTATTGAGTTTGTAGTCGTATTTGAAGCCGTTCAATAAACTCGCAGGTCGTGTTTTATTAGGTTTAAAGTAGACTTCAAACATCATTAATAATTCTGATAAGCCTATTGGCAAATCATGTCAACCATAATATGTCACGTGCAGTGGCTTTAAACCTGATAAAACACTGCTAAATAGTATTCTTTATATAAAGAATACTAATAAGGCAGTATATCTATTGAGTTTGTAGTCGTATTTGAAGCCGTTCAATAAACTCGCAGGTCGTGTTTTATTAGGTTTAAAGCCACTCGCGCTGCGCGCTCGTGGCTTTAAACCTAATAAAACACTCCTCCTCGTTTATTAAACAGTACTAAATCATATTTAGTATAAGGCAGTAAAAGTTTATATACTCATTTTATTGCTTGGCTGGCAGAGCCGGAGCTATAAAAAAGGGCCTTTCTGTACTTCTCGTTTTAAGAAACTATGCATAAAACTGATATATTTTCAGGTATAGGTCGCGTAATTTTGATAACGGGTATGATATCCCATTTCGATGCTGGTAAATTAGTTCAAATTTCATTTAAAATTTTAACATTTCGTCATCAATCTGTCAGAATAGGACAACGTCTATCTGAATCTCAGCGTGTTACTCATGGTGTACCACAAGGTTGAATTTTGATGCCACTTCTTTTCAATTTATATGTTAATAAGATTAATTAAATTAGATTATCAATGGCTGTACACCATTGTACTTAAATTTGTAAAAGTTGACCTGCACGGAAGCATGCAGATAAGCGAACGTAAAGCCTCATTAATATCATTATCGTGACTCAACCTACGCAAAATTGGTGATTCTTATTGGATGCTGATCCTCTTGCCGTGTTGCCCATATGATAATTATTTGTCTCCATGATTGTCTTTAATTTCTATAGCTATTGTAAAATATAGCGCACAGAATTGTTTGAATGCAGTTGTATAAGCACTGAATTATTTGCATACAGTTTTAAAATGTCATGTAAAGTAAAGCAAGGCGAAATGGATGACATTGGTCATTTGAATTTCACATGTGAATCTTACTATGCTTAACATAAATGCAATTTGTAACGTGCTTTTATTTGTTTATATATAAATTATTATTGAATTATAAATGCTGCTTTCAAAGAGTCAGTGGAAGAGAGCAATGTTGAAGCCCAATTGAACGCCCTCCTGAACACATTAGGGCATCTTTTCCAATCACTTTATATCTGCCAATTGCTTTGACAGCAACCTGCACCCACAGTTCCTTACGACGATGGCGACCCTATAATAATATCACGTGTTTCTTCGTACACGGCGAGGTGGCATTTTTACGTCCTATCTCTTTTAGCTTTCATGCATCTACATGTAGTTAATTTACTTGTTTAGAAATTATTGTCGATCATTTGAATATGTTCGTCTTTGCAAATCCCACATTTAATGGAGTATGCTTTGTTTCTGCATAAATGTTAGCAGCTATTTCCATGATTTAGGAATTTTTGATCATTCAATTTAATGCTTTGATCGTTCCCTATGATTTACTTCTTTAACTATATGACATATGTGAATATGTGCAGGGTTTTGGTGGTCTTTTGCTTCTAAAGGCGGATTTCCAGTCCTCGCACGAAGTTCCTCGCTGCGAGCATGGATAATAAAATAAAATTTATTTTATTATCCATGCTGCGCGTGGTGCATGAGCACTTTCATCCAATCACAATGTAGCCTGCGTGGCAGGCCCTCAAATTTATGGGGGCCTGATTTGCAGCGGGCAGGATTTTGGCGGGCTCCGGGGGAGGATTAAGGGCCTGCATAACCTGAAGTTCAGGCCCTAATCACAGAATATGGCCTGACACAAAACCTATCTAAGCCGTGGGATTCCCGTTGTATTATCCCAGTTGATCATAAGTAACAAGTTGTTTTGCAGATCCAGCACGCACTGTCGCCACAAGGCAGTTTACTCTTTACCATGGGAACTACATGTGTGGTCGATATGGCGTGTTCGACAAAGTCGATCGGTCAAAATAACTCATAGTGGTTGCAGGTCAAATCCTTATCGAGTGTCAACTACAAAACTCGAGGCATGCAAGAGTAACCAACAACCTGTTATCGCATCATAAAGAAGGAGATCACTATAATTATATGTGTGCAAATAGTCTGCCTACTATAAGTCGCTTTGAGTCATTTTAAATTGCTTTAGTTAACATGCACAACTGAACGAAAACGAACGTATAGCCTCATTAAACGAACGATCTATTCGTCGAAATGAATAGAAACTGGCCTGCTCATTGCCATTGGTAGAGACAGCACATCATGAACTATCGTTTGATATTGAACGAATATTATAATCACATACCGTTCCACCTAACAAACGAGCTAATTCTCATTGGCTGAGACAGCTGACAGCACATCATGAATTTGCGACTGGTGTTACACAGCGGACGGACTTATACTCGCAAGGACAATACAATTATAAGTTGTTCGACCCATGTTAAACTACAAAACAAATATTTACATTAACAGGCAGGCATTGCTGTAATTCGTTGAAAAAGTCCGGACCATTAAACTTACAAAGTTAGGAATCAAAACTCTCTCAATACGTGGAGGTGGGATGTTTGCTTGGGCTACAGGTATTGCAAGGAATAATAATTTATAGAAACGCTGAAATAACAGATTAGCGGTTAACAATTAATGCATGGTTTACTTCGTTATTTGAGCTGACATACCTTTCTTCCTCTAACCGCAATTCGTCAATATTCCCACTCACGGTGACACAAATGAACGGAGAATAAAAGATTAAGTGCAACTGATAAAAATTGCGGAGCGGTTGCAGTCTCATGTAACTCGTCCATCGTGACTACGGTTGAAAGGCATAAAGGATAAAGTATACTTGCATTTAATATTTCCTTAAAGACAAGGATGAAAAGTGCAATTTGCATCGCTATTCACTATTTATGCAGAGAATGTCAAAATGTATGTGTATGCCTAAAACTAAATAACACATCCCAAAGACTATATAAAACTTCGGTATAGTTTTTATTCAATTTACAGCCCGGTATTTGCTAAACAATATTCAATAACTATGTTTTGATATGTGCATGTAATCTTGACATATAAAATAAGCTATCCTTATTAACATAACTGAATATTCGTTCGTTTTCGTTGAGTTGTGCATGTTAACTATGCGTACGAGATTAATTATGCAATCCAATCAGATTTCAGCTTTTGACCAAAACACATTTGCATACCTGCATTTCGTTCGTTCTCGTGCTACGGTGCAGGTTAACTATTTTGACATACCCAAATGTATAACGTACGAGCACAGCACAGCACAACGACCATTTAGATACAGAGCTACATAGTTCGGTAGCGTGGTGTTCCACAACTTGATTTTTGGACAGTGTCACGTTAAACTCCTGCTCTGAAAAGCCCTGAATAAATTTGTGTTGTGTCGTGTCGTGTTGCGTTGTTGTATTGTGTTGTGTTGTGTTGTGTTGTGTTGTGTTGTGTTGTGTTGTGTTGTGTTGTGCTGAGACAAATTCCACACCGTTCGATCAACATTTGTCGTAATAACTTTGTAAAACTGGTTCAACTTTTTGTTCTCTCCGAATAATTTCAAAGGCAGTCCAAATTTCATGTGCATGTGTGGTGATTAATGTTTTGTTGAATGTTTTCATCAAACCATAAATCTGGAAATAATTTAAGGGGCGCAATAGCTTAAAGAAGGAGTGCCAAAACTGCATGGGATGAAGCAAAACTGTTGATGTAAGAATTTGATTAACGCACTGAGAGAGTTGTTTCCCTCGCGCGCAGAAGCTCTTATAGCTCTAACAACTCTAACTCTAAAGAGCGACTACTACCAGGTTATATTACTACCAGGTTATATTACTACCAGGTTATATTACTACCAGGTTATATTACTACCAAGTTTCGCCTGCCGAATATCGGATACATTAAAATGGTTTCAGGTACTCGGTGCTCTTTCGAGCGAGCTTTCGAGATTTAAAGGTAAAAAAATGGGTAAAACTATAAATTTCCTAGTGAGCGTTACTAGTGGGCTATTTCACGCTGATAAAATATCTCAGGGGCGGAGCTAGCCCTATTTGAATGGGGTGGTTTAATAAGTGAAATTTTTGCCGAGTAAATGAAGTGAGTTTATTTGGAAAGTCAAATCGCGATCTGGAGTATGTTATTTTTTAAAATTTATGTGACGTCAAAAAACGTCATAAATCTGATCATCCGTGTGTACATCCGTCCGTACATGCAAAATCGAGTTGTCGTTCGGCTATACATAACTCGGCCAAAGAGACTGGACACACGTAAACGTAATACTTCATGTTAAGAATAGTGTACTGCCTTTGGTAGCAAATAGATAAGATTTTGCCGTTGTCTGTTCAGTTATAGATGCACAGT
Source organism: Paramuricea clavata (assembly GCA_902702795.2). Classification (NCBI taxonomy): domain Eukaryota; kingdom Metazoa; phylum Cnidaria; class Anthozoa; order Malacalcyonacea; family Plexauridae; genus Paramuricea; species Paramuricea clavata. The sequence continues at coordinate 3,637 of CACRXK020001418.1, read as the reverse complement.
ATGACGTCATGATGTAGGAAGAACAAAAAATTGGCTTTCGAGTCGAGTGGTTCACGTCACTTTTTCGTTCTTCACACATTATGATGTCATACTATGTCAATTACAGTCACTATCTTGATCATTGTTCAATTTGTCAGGAGACAAACGGTGCCTCCAAAGAAAATACATGTGCGGACTACATGAAACTTTAGGCTATGTTTACATTGTATCGGATCGGCTTTGCGTCCGACGCAAAAACCATACTGGATAGGGCTTCTGTTTACATATGAAATGTTGTTATCGTCTCAATTTCTGCAACGAACCGGTGGTGCGGCGGTTCGCTCTTCGAAGTGGTGCGCGGTGTATCGGATCGGTTTTTGCAACGCTCTCATTGTAATGTAAACACCAATCGGAGCAATTTCGGTTCAATGCGTGACTCAAGATGGAATCTGGCAAACAACAACTTACTATTCTAATAATATATAGAAGAAAATACGACGGCATAGATGGGCGGGGGCGGAAGCTGTTTACACTTGGGCCGTAACTTTTAGCGAACGAAACAAAAACTGATCCGATACAATGTAAACATAGCCTTAGACTGCAGAAAATTACACAAGCAGTTATCACACTCATGTCACAGAAGTGGTGACTCAAGTGGTAAAGGATATGTATTATATGTATGGTATTCAATTGAATGGTATTCTTTTGGCCAGGGTTGGGTATTTATTTTTTAATTGGTATTTGAGGTTGGGCGATTTTTTTACAAATTTTTAATGTTTGGATCAGCACAATTTTTACCAAGAAAAACATTTCTCTTCGATGCCACTCGATCCCCGCCATAAATAATGAGCGGTTCCTTATTTACGAGAATTGGCAGCCGATTTTTTATATACATGTTATGATTGTTAATTTGTTATATGATAGTGCTATTAATTTTTTGCTTGCAGGTTATAGTTGTTTTGTTCGATATGATAAAATGATCTATGATCGTAGTCTAATATAGCGAAGTCAGCGCAGTTTTATGAATAAACTTTTTTCATAATGACATCAAACGCGGATTTTGGGCAGAGACGGATTTTCATATTTTCGTTCGGGGGGTGGATAAATATCTGGGGAGGGGGTTCTGCTGCTTGCTTTGGCCGGGGCGTGGTGGCAACGCCCGGAAAGGCCAAGGAAAAAGTTTAACGAAATTTGTTTTCTAGGCCTGCATGAGTGCATGGCGAGATCTGAGACCATAATATTGGTAATTTTACAAATTTAGTAGTAAGAATAATCAAATATGAAACTATCAAATCAAAATATATATAATTTGCGGGGGTACAAAAACTTTTGGGGGCGGTGTCAAATGCCTCTGGGGGGGGGGG
>CACRXK020001417.1:0-54828 GCA_902702795.2 Paramuricea clavata | reverse complement strand
CCGTGAGGGGTTGGAACCTTTCGAAGGGGTTCCCGAAGCATTATTCCCTTGGCGACGTTCTGGGTCATGTAGTAAATGGTGGTGGCTCAATGAACACCCGTTTATGCCACAACGACCAGTCCTGCGACAATCTTTTCCATGATGATCCTTCGAGAGACAACGGAAGCATAATTTCTTCTCTTTGGCAGTTTTCCACCGTTCTTCCACGACCAATGCCCCATACCCCTTGCAGTACCATATCGGATGATTGCTCTGTCCACAGAACTGGCATGGTGGTCTTTGTTGACCATACCTGTCCGCCTCTGTCAAAAAGGTTCTGGATCTTGATCCATTGCCCTTCTTAAATGGTGGATCACTCAATGGCTTTTGCTCCAGCCCATGCGCCATTTCAACTGCTTCCATTTTTATTGCGACTTCTTTCTTTAACCACTCACACAAATCGGTTACGGATGGTGTCTTGCTGTGCACATTTAACCAACGGCTGTAGCTTTCCACTTGCTGACCAGACAACTTCTTAACAAGTTGACCATGTAAAGACCCTTCTCCTAGTTCAGCTTTCCGTCCCTCAGCTTTTAGCTTTGTCACTGTAACTCTAACTAAGTCTGTAAATCTATCGAATGACGACACATCATTATTCCGCAGCGGTGGTGTCTTTTCAAGCTCTTCCATATAAGCTCTCAATTGCCTTCGCTCACCTCCAAACTTCGATTGAATAATGTCCTTTGCTTCATTATATTCTGCCTCCGAAACTCCTAGTCCTCGAATAGCTTCCAAAGCTCTACCAGAAAGACACTCTCTAAGTCTAGCCATCTTGATGTTCACAGGTTCAGATGATTTATCAACAAGGCTCTCAAAAAGGCACCAAAATTCCTCAAAGGTAGCTTTAGTTCCATCAAATTTAGGGACCCTTAATGCTTTTAAGTTCCGATTAATTGTTCCTCCTATAATACCAGGCGATTGTTCTGCAAGGTAATTAGTATTGGGTGACGCGGGGTACCCATGCTTGGTGACACCTGTTCCAGACTAGGGGGTTGGGGTGATTGTTGCTGGCTAATGGGGGGTGAGGTATAATTTTGCTGCACTGCACCTGGGGCACTGGGTTGGGGTGCCTGTTGCAAGGTAGTAGGGGGTGACAAAACTGAAACACTCGGAGTCACAGTCACAGATTCTGTTACCTTCTCTGCTTCTAACATCATGTCCGTCAACCTTTCCTCAGCACGTTCAATTACTTCTTGTGTTTCTTCCTGTAAACTGTCCGATTCTTTCATTATTTCCGATTGTAACTCAGTATTTTCCATTTTTAAAGCTAACACACTCATCTCATCCATCACCGCCTGTGCTTCCTCTAAAATTTCCCATATTTCCTCGATACAACTCTCGATTTCCTCTCTTGTAGCTCTCATCTTAGCTAATTTCTGCAAACGATGCTTCGATTTAGTTAATCTAGTCTTTCGGGTTCTTTTTTCCTTTCTCAATTTAACTAATATTTCTCCGTACGGTACAGCTACGTTTCCTTGTCCATTTTCCTTCGATACTCCGCTTTCCACAACGTTTTCCTTCGCGTTTCCCTCCATAGATAACTCGGTAACTTCGTCGTCCGACATTATTGCTCACATTTGCCTTTCAAAATACGCCAATAAACACACAAAAATTCGATACATCGTCCTGGCAGGATCGCCAAATGTCATGCAGACGCTTGCTCCGCACTCGAACAAATCAAATACACACGATAATTTTAGATTTTTTAATCAAAATATAAAATATGAAAGACAATACAAAATAAAAACAGCGAAAAATTCAACTCGAAACACGCTCTAGTCCTAGTCTTTTTGCTCGGTCAGGTGTTTCCACCTTCCAGTGCCAAAACTTCAGAAAACTGAATATATATTAACCACAATGTCAAATCCCTCTTAAACAATGATGAATCGTTGAAATTCATCAGACCATGGCAATCTTCAAGTATTCAGGTTGAGAATCTTCAAAACTACTTTGGCTCTCTGTTTAGTGGGTTTTCCATTTCAAATAAAGTTCGTATATTTTAAAATTTTCGCGAATTTGCAATCAAATTCTGTTACATTTGTTGTTGTTTTCAATAACCTGGAGTCGCGATTCTCTGATTGGTTAATTCACGATTGTTGTGAGAACTGCACATTTCATCAGCAATTTTAATCAAGTTAACCATTGTTTCACTGTAGTAATTTTATAAAACAATAACCAAATGGTTTTCCAGGATCCTGAAAGAGGGCGTCCAATTTTGGTACATCAATACATCTGCAGTAAAAACGTTCCTCTGGAAAACCTTTGAACTTTAAGTTACTTCATTCATGTCAGTATCTGTTCCAAGCTCGTTAGAAATTTTTCAAAACACTTGGCTTTGTGAGTTTGTGCCATTATGCTTCTTTACTTAACTACTACATTTTCATTCAGCCAGGTACACAATGTCAAGTGTATAATAATAATAATGAGAATTGAAGCTATTTTGTTTCAGATATATTTACTAATATACTTGGGAAATCAATGAAAATAATTTCCCTTTTACCCCGGAATTTGGGCATCCAAAGGCGTCCATTTTTTGTTCTAGGTGGCTAAAAGCCTGTGTGCAGGATAGCATATCCATGCACTTGGGATGTTGCTCGACTTTCAGAAAGCATAAAAATACACTCACCTATGGCTTGTGTATTTTCACACTTTCCAAAAGTCTCGCAACATCCTGTGTGCATGGATAACACAATCCTGCACGGAAAACCATTCGGTATTCCTTTATTTTAAAACATTTTCGGAACAACTTTTATCTTTTTGTCATTGTCTACATCCACTATTTTACTGTTCCACGTATATGCAATGACAATGATTATGTGTAGCCCGATCCTGGTTAATTTGGTTTCATTGAAGTATTATGCTCAAAACATGTAGCCTTGATGCATGATTATAGGCGAGGCACAAGTGAATAATCATTCCAACACCCAAACCCTACAACACGTAGGTTTCATAATTTAGTCCCAGATCACCATGTCAAGATACCACTACTGTAAATAAATATATCTAGTGACCACGGTCTGTAGCTGCCAATTCATAGTATGCTGTTGGTAACTTTCTACCAATGCAGAATGTATGTTAATTTTCTAGCCGAAAGTAATGTGGGAATGATTTTCTTCGACATAAAGTGTTGGGAAGTCATCGAGCCTATTCATCTTTGGGCTCCAGTAAGGGATACCAGAAAGAGTTCACATGTCTTTGAGCAGAGGCAATCAAATGTATGTAAGAAGTCTTTGGCACGAAATTATATAACTTACACACTTTTATGCATATAGGATTTATTGCACAAGGAAGAGGCTATAGATGAATAATGTTAAATTTACTACATGACTTTTTTCTCATATCCTGAAAAAAGCACTGAACTTCATTATCCGCCCACAATATCGATTACTGCAGTTTTAAATTAATATACCTTGTTAACAAACATCCAGCAAACCAATGTGAATGCAAACTTTACGAAAAAAATTAATGATTTTGTGTACACTATAAGTTGGAACATGTCTCGATCTTTATGTCTTGAACAATCATAACTGGTAATAACAGTTACACAAATTGTACAATCACTATGTTTTTCTATTGAAAGGGATGTATTAGAAGATGAGTATATAGCTACACTATAGGACCTCTCTGCTAGGTAAAAAAGTGCCCAGTTAACCTAGAAAAAAGACTATTTGGTTAACTTGATATTCCTGGATAAATTTCCTGGTTCAGTTTTATCTCACTTCCTACCATAGTCTGGTTAAGTTAATTAATCAGGAATTTGAATATACTGTATTTGTCTAGGACATCCTTGTTAAAATAACCAGACCATGTTAGGTGGATAAATAACCAGGTGCCCCAGATTTCTTATCAACCTGACACAGTCTGGTTGATAGGGTTATTTTTACGTTAACCAGGAAATTGTAACAAGTGTACATTTTGTTTTCCCATCAAAGAAAGAGATTCAGGAAAGTTTGTCAAGGACCACAGGGGTTGGCATGATTGATGACTCAACAATTAGCAAAATGTTTACTGCATTTTTGCTGCAAGTTCAGGGAGGCTCGCTTGCTGGATCAAGCAAGGAAGGGATGAGTGCTCCAAAAGCTGCAGTCTTGATGACTTCCAACTCTGAAGAACTTCCAAGGTACATTAATTACTTTACAAACAATTGCATTGCAGCTTCCACAGATATGAAGCTGTTTTATGTGTTAGCATTGCAGTAATTCATTTGATTTTTTAATACATACAGTACATATCATACAGTATTTATATGCAACCATGTGTTTTGTCAATCGTGTACGGATATGGTGTCTTTCAGATGCCGTTTTTCATCATCAATTTGTTTAGGGTGGTTGGTTGATCTCAATTTTTAAATTTTGATTTTTTATTTGATGTAGACTTATTGGTAAAGTAGTCTAGTTTAACTACTCTGGGCCTGTGAGTGTCCACCCGGCATACAATAAGGACTTGTTGCACAACAACCTTCCATTTATAGAAGAAAACAAGGTAAGCTTGACCCTATTGCTCAGGATAACAAGCAGGGATGCACATAAATTAGGGAGGTTTCGGTGTGACCACCCCAGCTTTCAAAATTTACAAAGGTATACCCTTTTTTGGGGATCATGTTTTGAAAAGTAATTTTTCTTTTGTTGTCCAGGGGAAATTTTTAAACTGTCGCTTTCCATGAAGACTTTTTTTGACCTTCTCCCTCTCCCAGTCAAAATGTTTGGGAAAAGACCACAGGGTGCAAAATAAAAGCAAGAAAATCAATCCCAGATAAAAAAAGCAAAAAAGTCTGTCCCATATCATCCAACAACCCCCCCCCCCAAACAATTTGTTGAATGTGCACCCCTGATTATAAGGATACATAATTAATGGCAGGATAAATTGTGTTAATCACTTGATAATAATACATGTAATCGGTTTCTCATGCATTTCTGATTATGCACATCTATATTTTACCCATGGTATATTTAATAATGGCATGGGCAATCAAATACTTGGAATTTTGGAGAGCGTCATCCAAAGATCCCATTGGAGTGCTTGGAAAGGTCCTGGAAGAGTATCGATCCGAGATTAAAAAGCAAGAATGTTGGTCCCATATCATCCAACCCCCCTCCCCAAACAATTTGTTGAACACATATATTTTACCCATGGTATATTAATGGCATGGGCCAATGGAGTGCTTGAAAAGGTCCTGGAAGAGTGTATGGCAGGTTTAATTCCAGATGAACAGTCAGGACTGGTGGACAAAGGGATCAGCAGCTGTTGTCCTGGCAAACACTTTGGTAAATGTTTACTTTATATGTCAATTATTTAGTATTTCCATTTTCTATTTTTGTGCCAGTATTGCTTCACATCACTTAGAAGAGAAAAAAACGAAGTCAAAGTGGGTTTCATGTGTTAACCATCCTATTGATTAATAAAAGCCCTATATAATTATTACTATGCACTTAATTATGCTAACTGTCTTAATTAGCATTACTGTCCTCTTTGAAGATGCTGTTATCTATTGGAGAGAATGGCATGACAAGACATATGGTAAGAGATATCCTAGAGCAAACAGTGCAGCAGCAGTACCCTAAGTATCATGGATAAATTGGAAAGAAACATCCAGTTGAAAATGGATGACAATAAAGAACATGTAAGTACATGATGGTCGAATAGTGAAAATCTTACACTACCACTGATAGTGTAGAAGCTTAGTCTTTAATTTATTTAGTTGTGGCTAGTGAAACTGTTAAGATGTAACTAGTGTCATGTATCTCTGCAATTAGTATATATCTTACAATACAACGGTAACTCCAAATAAAGTAAGCATTTTGAATTTGATTCAATGTTTCGACTTTATTTAGTCATCATCAGTAATGATTATGTTACATGTGAATGTGTTATATATACCCTATGTAAATTGATATATAATTAAGAGAAAACCGATAGTTCTCTAATTTAAATTAATTAGTATAGGTAATAATAGCATGGTTTTGAGTGCAATTTGGATATTACATGCACAAGTGAGTTTTTAGAAGTATGTTTATCACAAATCTAGTTTGTTTGTGTATGGATAGTTGCACTTTAAATGTTATTTATTATTTTCTTAAGGATCTTGGATGGTGAAATCCTGCAACAGTTTCTGTAAAGAATAGACTTGGTGCAACATTCGAAGCTGTTGTGATCGTCCAAAGTGTTGTGGATAGTTTCACAGATATTTCGCATGAATCTTCACTTTCTTCCCACTCATTCGTACGAGAAAGTTAGACCAAGTGTGAAATCATTAAATTGATGCATTTATGTCCGGCCTCAGCACGACTTTAGCTGGTACTTTATTGATGTAGTATAATATATATTATGTATCTTTTTTCCAGTGGCACTGAAAATAAAAACATTCATTGTTTATCTACATTGTATACTTAAATTTTATAGGAATTTGAAGAACAGTACTCAAAGGTCATTGTGAAAACTGAACCTATACAGTGTTATTTCACCAATGCAAAAGAAATTACCTTGGTGAGTTTGTCAAAGCACCAAAATGTTAATTACAACAAGGTTTGCAGTGAATGCACAAATGTATATACACAATACATTGATGTCAAACTCTTGCAAACCCTGATTGTGAATGTTTTCAAATATACTTTCACAAGCTTAGACTGACAGTAGGAGTTAGTCATACCTACCGGGTGGCCCAAAAAAAAGTACTCCTGTTTGATTCGTAATAACTTCTAAACAAGTAAAGTTTTTAAAGAGAAATAACTTGCATTAAATAGAGGGAGGACTAACTTAGATTTTGATATATTACAGTTGTATTTAACTTAAAAATTCACGGATATATTAATGTTAAAAATGGGGAGCATATTTTGGAATGTGTCTAAAATTAGCGAAAATCGGCATATCAAATATTAACTCCAGCGTTTGTTTGCTTTATGACATATTAGGCTAACTTGTATTTCAGCGAATTATCGTTAAGGTTTGTAAGGGATATGGCGTAGATTTAGACATCTTACATGTAAGTCTTAGCTCATTGTTTCCTGAAATATGAACCTTAAATTTTTCGTATTCTTAAATAGCCTAATTTTTTTATGTTTTTAATGGGTTCAAACAGACTGAGTAGATTATTTCTCGGTTAAAGCAGGATGAATATTCTTTATTGAAGGAAATAATATTGCTTTTTGCAAATACACATCACCGTATCAACGCTACTATTTTGTTACGTTTTGTTCCAAAAATGTTGCATGTCTCTTGGGAGTTGCTTAATTGTTATGTCTTATGGAGTTGTATGGTTTGATTGTGTTTCATATAATTCTCAGTTTACTCCATGAACTTGCCAAGATTAAGAAACGGCAAAAGAGTTTGGGTGTTCTTAACAAGATTTCAGAACGTTGCAGAAGCTAGAAGAGCTTCACAATTCCGTTGTGACAGCATGCCCTAATTCAGAACTACGAACGATCCAATGACGATCCTTCGCGATGCAGTGGTCTCATGAAATAAGGAAACGTATTCGTGCTAGGAACACACGCGAACTTCGGACGAATGAATCTTGCTTGTATTTTGTAGATATAATAATACTTTGTTTCATAATAAACAATTTGTCAAGTGTCATTTATTTACTGGTAATAGTGCATGTTTCAGTCGGGCAAATCTTGATTAATATTTGATACGCTGATTTTTGCATATTTCAGACACATCCAGAAATATCCTCCCGAATTTAAAGATTAATATCTCCGTGAATTTTTAAGTGAAATACAACTGTAATATATCAAAATCTAAGTTAGTCCTTCCTCTATTTGATGCAAGTTATTTCTCTTTAAAAGCTATACTTGTTTAGATGTTATTACGAATCAAACAGGAGTACTTTTTTTGGGCCACCCGGTATATACTGTAAACCTCAAACTTTTTTTTTGCCCATCCCCCTGCAAAAACTTTTTTGGGTATTACGAGCAGTTATTGTTACTTATGATTATTTCCTTTGGGGTACCTTAAGGACAAAGTATACTGTACACCATCACAAGATATCAACGACCTTCGTCAAAGGATACAGAATGAGGCAAATGTCTTCTGAGATGCAAATGTCTTCTGAGATGCAAATGTCTTCGCAGAACTTATCCAAAGAACGAACTTGTGTGAACTTAGAAATGGAGGCCACTTTGAGTAAATGTGTACTTCTAACTTATTTTTTGGAACGTTTAAATAAATTGTGAATTCAAGACATCTACGTTTTTTTAATTTTCCAATTGCACTTACTTAAATTGACACAGCTTGCCAGCAATAACTCCAAATTTTATAACATAAAGTATATCAAATAGCCGAAAGATCGCGATTTCGAACGAATGCAAGTATAAACATCTAACTTTCATATTTGCTTTGAAATTTACACTTCATGTGAGGACTCTGTTTGTTTTTATAACCCTGTATTCTTAATTCTTAGCTCAGTTACCTGGCTGGAGAGCAATTGTTCCATTAAGTCCAGGTATCCATTCTTAACATAACTGAGCAGTCTTGTGGTTGTGCCAAACATAGGCATGTCTTCCTTACATGTCACATCCTTAGTGAAATGCGACTTGGGAGCAGGTAGGTGTTGACCTTTGTGTAGGAGTAAATCTTGCCAAGCAATTATTTCCAAAAAACTTCTGCATTTTCACATGCGGAACTGTTGGATGCAGGGTAAAAGTGCTCCAAATTTTATTTAACAGATTCAGCAGGAACGTCTTTCCACTATTTGCTGGTTCGGCAAGCATTAGATTTCTATACTTTCCTCACCTTTTCAAATGCAACTCTTTAACATAGCAGCTAAATTGCAGTGTCTCCAAAGCAAAAGTTTCTCATTCCCCGTGCCTTTTACAGGTGCATTCTGTTCTCAGAACCTCGTTTAGGATTTCCATGCAGGATTTTTTTTCTTTAAATTGTTGCCTCTGCACAGGGGCGGATCCAGTTCCTGAGCTGACTGATGCCTAAGACCTTGCATTTGTAGGGTGGTCCGGCGGTATCCTCCCCCGGGAAATTTTGAAATCTAGGACCTCGGAAATGCGATTTCCTGCGTTCTGAGCGAACTCTTTTGTTCCAATTCATACATCAGAGTCACAAAATTATTTGCTGCATTTTTGGAAAGCATGTAAAAAACTTGAACCTATATCATAAAAACAACATCATTTCTCTATATAAGAAAACAATATTTGCTTGTACAAGTGTAATAGCAGCAGTTGTACATAAGTCTCTATTCAAAAATAATCAGTACTGTGCTTCTTGTAGCCTTAACTCTTCTATTCAAAAATATTTCGGCAAAAAATCACGAGCAACGCAAATACACACATGCGTGTAATAAAGGTGTCTACAGTGTGATCCACTAGTTGCATTGCTGGACTCAGAAGGCAGTGTTATTGTGTTGTTTTTTTAACCACCTTCCCTTATCAGTTTCCACTAATTTCCAATGTTCCATGAGTAAAATCTTCTAGCATTAGAATGGTGCATAAAAGTATTTTGTGCTCTAGTGGGTAAACTTATTTATATACAATTCTGTCTTATGCCGCTAATCTTACTCTGTATGGACAGTGTGGTTGACATCAGTTGGTCAATTTCATTAAATTCATTCACCCCTAGCTGCCTTTGACATGAACTGCATGGTGAATAGCCCACACTCTAAATACTGAGAATATTGCCCTGTGACCAGGAAACCAGTAAACTAACACACAAGCTGCACAGTAGTATTGATGAATATTTTCCCTGTGTTATTATATAAATGCACATCTTTGTCAAATATATATCCATATTCTTATCAATGGTAATCCTCAGGGTATATAGTATTGGGACGATTAGCACCACAAATATATAATTTAATTAAATATATTTTCCAAACTATCCCACTTTTGTGAGCAAATTTCATAATTATATCCTATATACACCAGTTACAGTTACATACAGTATTTATACCGTCCATCATTTTATCATTCTAAGATTAAAATCTGTCAGGAGAATGACATATACAGCTTATATCAAATTATATTTGCACAGACAAAGCATATATACTCAACTATGGTAGGCGAGCAAGCCCAGGTAATCGTCTTTGTTTGCAAAATATCCAGTGTACAGTAATTGCCCAATAACTCAGGCAATGCAAAGCAATTAGACTCTTGTCATGAGGCATATATGCCAGCTCATTTCCATATAAAATGAAAATAATAAAATGTAATAGGAGATACCATCTTCTACCAATATTGCATCACTATTAGAAATCTCATTAATATTAACCTGCAATATTATTATGCACTGTAATTACATACAGAGCCTGATGCAAGTCTTGACCCACACCATAGTTTTATTTTTAGTACCGGTATCCAATCAAAATGTGTCAGGAGAAATGTCAATTTCACATAATTTAACAATCACTAAATCTATAATTAATCATATATAGCATTAATTAACCAAAACATCAAATATGGCATGAATACTCATGCTAGAAATAGCCAATCAGAGTTACAACCATAAAGGCAGTTGTAGGACACAAACGTTTACTAACATGTGTATCAGGTAGGTCTTCATTTTTATTTGCCTGCCAGCTGTGTGAAAAATGAAGGTCTGGGCACAGCTTATAATCCCATGTAAACAGAGATGAAATTTGCCTCAGTAAAGGAAGCTGTCAAGTTTGGTATTGGGGCTGGTTTGCCTCCAGACAAGCAAACCTCTGTTACTCATGAGTATAAAAGATTGTAAACTGTCAAACTACCTCACTTGATGGTATAAGCAACAGTATTACATAGACACAAACTTTAATTATTATGTTAATGAAGTTGAATATGTTGGAAAAGAGACAGATAGTTAAAATCGAACAACTGGCAACTAAGCAAGAGAACAATAACTTGGAACACATTTTTGTGGCATATATTTTGGGCAGAGAAGTGCTCGAAAACAGTTCCGGCCGAACTGTCTAGAGGCTCTCGCTAACCTAAGTTTTATCTAGAGAAACAGGCGAATCTCTAGACTGCAGAGGGCATGCTTGGCTCTGTGCATGTCGTTCAGCGAGCTGAGACCTAGTTGGACTGGTGAACAACTATTGGTATAGGGCACATTACCCAGGGTACTCAAAGCTGGCTGGGGATACACGCAAAAACTGTAGGTTGTTCTAGAGGAACAGGCGGACCTCTAGATAACAGGGGAACAGGCGAACCCCGTTCAGATCCGTCAGGCCGTCGACATTGAGACCTAGTTGGACTGGTGAACAACTATTGGTATAGGGCACATTACCCCGGGCCGCAACTGATAACCTGACTGACCACATTGAGTCTCTAGGACTGCTCATTCAGGTCTTCAGTGCAACCTGAATGAGCAGTGATTGCGCTTCACGTGGTGAAGTGTTGTCCATCGGACAGCACTTCCCTGCCATTAATGACAATCTATACGAAGTATAGATTGTCGTTTCCGCCATGGGAAGCAGCGCAGAGTCGACCGGGTCGGCAATAAAGTGAAAAAAGGGGTGGTTAAAGAATAAAATTTTTTTTTTTTTTTTTGCTTTGGGTTTAGCATGTCAATATTAGGCAGATTCGTTAAATTTTTGAACTTTGTTGTTGTTTTTATATGAAAGAACTAATTGCAGACCCGTTTCAGTTCATTGCCGACGCGGCCAAGTCCGGCTATGTCAATTTAACAAAGTCAAAAGGCCCGAGGTTCACTAGAGAATGCTGTTCACTTGATGCTGACACTTATGCTAAGGCTGGGTAATCAGGGAGACCAGGAAAAAACCTGCAGTACAGGAAAACCTGGGTAGGGCCAAGACCACCCGCAGCTCCCCACATAGCTCTATCTTTACAAGTGTAAGAAGAATCAGCATCATGGTAAACAGCACCGTACCTAAGACTGCAAACGATAACGTCGGAGCGAGGGCTATATATAATAGTAGCATAGTGTTTTTACCCTTTTACTCTGCGGGTTTACAAGTAGGCTGGCATTTTGAACTAGCTGCTTTTTCTACAACCAGTATAAAGTGTTTATAACCATTTTATTCCTGCAAGTATCCAAGTTAGGTTATATTTTGAATTTGCCATTGTTTAAACTGGATTATAGAAACTTCTGAGCGTTATAAACTACTAGTTAAACCTCAGTAAAACCTCGTCCTCGCAATTCATGCAGAAACATTACAATACATATAGACAGTTCATAGGTTAGAATGTTTTAGAGTTCATAATCGAGCGATGATGCTGCAATCCGGGAATAGTCTTCGGTTCAGATAGCAGGAGTGAACATCACCAGAATGCATTCGAGTTTGTTGTTCGCCTTAAAAACAAAAGGAAAGACGCAAGAGAAAAAACGAGTGCTCTACCTGTACAGTGAGAAATTTGTGGAACTAGGTGATGAATGTATAGGTGGAAAGATAACTGAATAGTTAACCTGCATCTAAGGACGAAAAACGGACTCGTATTCATTTATGCAATGTTCGTTCCTCAAATTCCAAGATCTGATTGATTATGTTAGTGAATATACGCTAATGCCAACTAAACTGCCTTATAAAGCAACTTATGCATGCGGATTATTGTTATATGATATGGATGAAAATCAATTATTGCTTGCCTCTGCAATTTCCATTGCCAGGCACAGAAAGCGAGCATACATGCATGATGGATCTAGCTGGAGTGTACTGTATAGTACATATATGACAACTTGAAACAGTATAGTGTTTCTCTCGGATTGTGTTTGCCATGCATTTTGGTTGTTTATGCATCCAACTGATGCACAGTCTGGTATTATATAGGTGGGTTTCACTAAGTGTTATACAACATGGGGAACACAACTTTACATTCATGTATTGAAGAATTATACCCACATTACATTGGGGGCTTGTCGTAGTCGTATTAGCGACTACATGTATGTATGTAATGGTAAATCGCGTGCATTTGCAACCATAGAGAAAATAACCGAAACACAACTGTGTTTCTTTTTAGAGGTGTTTAAAGTGCAGAACTAATCTCCTATTGACAGATATCTTCAGGCAAATTGTATTATTGCCAGCTAGTCTACAATTACAAATAGTACACCGTTATTGTGACTTTGTCTTTGGCACTTTTAAATATGTATGCGATGACATTGTAAGTCGTTAGTATTATTACCTATGTGCAATCCAATGGCAGTATAATTATAGCCAGTAAAGCAATTATTATTAAAAGGCAAACGATTTTGATAGTTGAAATATTTCCACTTCAATGTACAATTGCCCTTAGCATTGCCCTATTCATATAAAGAATATTGCAGATTTACGAGATGTATGAATTCCTTTCTGGCTTGCGAGTTGTGACCTGATGACTGACCGAGGTCTGCAAAACATCAACTAATAAACTGTATACATGCATGAAGTCATTCAGTCACACTTTTTTTTATATCTGAGAAGAGTGTGGGGAACCCATCTTCTCTTCGAATCTTGCCACGAGAAATAGTTGCGTATGCGAGTATATTAGTATAACTATTCGCTATACGATCGATCGAGCTATAAGTTTCAAGTTTGAAAGACCCGAATTAAACATGTGTGTATCGACATTCAATTTATTCAGGATTTAGTCCCATTTAGTCACACTCAATATTAACAACACCAAGTATTTTGCCTAAGCATGCAAATTTAAAAGCGGCAGCCAGTAAGATTCAGCAATTTTGCTTATGCTTACGTCTCGATAATGATATTAATGAGGCCATAAGTCCGCCTTCGTTCCCAGATGCAGGTCAACTAAAATGACGTGTTTATATATACGCCGTGTATATGATATGTGTATGGTAAAACTATTGCGCAAATTGGTTATATGACACTCCATAAGTGCGGGATTTTCCCCGGCGAGATTAATGGAAAATAACTGGTTAATCTTATTATACATAGCTCGTGATGTGATGCAGATGGAGTTTTTCGAGTTATTTGACTCACAAGTCACAATAGCACCATAGTTCTTAGTAAATACGCAGCCATGTGTGGCTTGAATTTAAGGAAAGATAAAATAAAGCTGTGTGTAAGCCATGGTATATGTATGGTTTATAGTGTAACAAAATATACATCTGCACAAAGAAAGCATTTAATTTGCTACAGCATAACCTTTTAGTTGGGATCTGGTGAGGTCGGTTTATATATGAACATCTCAATCATTTTAACTAGGATAAACCGTCCTTATAACTAGGATAAACCGTCCTTGCAACTAGGATAATAAAACCGTCCTTATATTATGACAAACCATCCTCATATAACAAGAAAAACCACGTCTTTGTGCTGGGTGTAATTTTTTGTAGTTGAATACATGTTGTTCGTACGGCTGGCATGATACAAAGTATTAATAATAGCTATAGAACTGTGTTAAGACTTGTGCACAGGAAATTAAGTGAAATGCAGCAAACAGTGCATTATGAATCGTGACTCGTGTGTATAAAGTAGCAGTACGATAAGGCTGTATTACAGCTGTTATAACAGATCTAGCCTAAGATATTCCAAAACAGTTCCCGCCTGAGCGAATGGCGGATGCGACACAAGTTCGCATACAATATTAATCTAAATATGCAGTTAATTACGTGCTTGTTTGTATGGTATTAAATTAAACAAAGTATAGCAATAGCATGCAACTGGAGATAATAGGATAGCACGTAACCTTGAGTAGGCGCAAATGCATAGCGTACTAATACAATACAAATTGTGACTCATGTTGGACAGCAGAAGAGCAAAATAAAGTTATATATTAATAGTGTAATATAGCAGTAAATTCAAGAACGTTATATTAGAGAAGTATATAAACAATATGGAACAAACTCACTCCGTTTGAGGTCACAGAACGTGGATTGCAAGCGGCAACATTCTGGTTCTGGAACACTGCATGCATGGGATCTTGTGCGTCTCAGGGAAACTGTGTCGTCCTTGGACTTGTGATCTTGCGCATTGCTTTGCCATTTGTTCCAAGATTGGTCTGTTGTTTTTTTTAAATTTCCACTTCTTTGCCAAGGTTTCGTCCCTTAAATTTTAGCCAAAAATTTTTCCAGATATGCTAACGCACTGGCTAAAGTCTTGCGAATGAGCAGTGCACGTCGACATTGCGATCAAAAGTCCTTGCGCAAAGAGGGGGCCATTGTACGTATGCACGTGAAGGAAAAAACCTTCAGGATAATTTCCGATTGGTTAATCCCAAGTTTGCATCAGTTGTTCATATGCTTAGCAGCCAAAGTTCGATATTTATCAGATATTTTGTAATATTAACAGGGCTAGAAAACGGTTCCCTTGTTCTGCCAAGGTACTTGGACCTTGTACGTACCTGGTACGGATTAATTGTTGTGACGCAGATGCATTGGCAGACTGAAAGCACCCTCGGGCAGATAGAGCCTTCAGAACATATTACTCCATATAGCTTTGCTTAAATTGATTATTTTGTTTCTTCAGTTCTGGTGTAATCGCTCTGGTTCAAACCATTCTATTTCTATTAACTGTGGTTTCACTAGTAATCTGCTACTATATCGTTGTGGGTCATGGACTGGTAAACATAGCATGAATCACACATAACCGCCTGCAATTATGAGTAAACCAGTGGTCAGAGTTTTGTCGATGAAAGTAAACCAGTCGATATGCCATTCGATTGGCTAAACAGAACAGAACACGAGGACACACAGAATATGTTTATAACTTTGTGTGACTGAATCATTGTGTTAGCAATAGAAGCATTTACATGGATTTCTTGTTTGAAGGTTTGTTTAAAAGTATATAGTCTGAAAAGTTATAAATATAAGCTATTTCTACTTACTCTATACGCTTTCATCATTCACTACAGCAGCAGCATCGGCCACCACAGCCCTTGCCATAGCAGCCACAGTTGCAACAGCAGCCGCTGCAGCATCAACAGTTGCCACAGCAACAACAAAACATGAACATGACAGGTAGAGTAGACGGTCATTCATTTCAGGAGTTTGAATACAGACCTGCTCAATCAAGATCACTACGACAGCAAGCAACCAGAGTTAGATGCTCATTTGCTGATGGCAACAGACAGTTTCACCCAAATTCTCTTTCAAATCACATTAAAACAAAGCATGTTGCAGATGGAAGAAAGGGAGTAAGTCATGTCTAGATTTTTAAATGGACTTGTGTCGATATCTCTCAAGATATTTACATGGTTCGCAAACAACTCTGAGGAACTGATCATCCCATCCATTGTCAGTTCAAAACAATGTTACCTACCTCCACATTATTTGTAGTGTGGATACCTGCCAACAACACAGCAACACTGCTTGTAGAAGTGGTCAGTCTAATTTCCTTGGTGATCACTTGAAATCCACACATTGTAATTGCTAATCACTTGGAAGAAAAATCTCTTGATTTTGTTGTAAATTGCTTGAGATGGTTGAAAACAGAGTGGAGACCAGAATGTCTGGAGTGGCAAACAAGCAAGCATCAACAATGTTCCACTTGTTGTTCAAATGCCTGTCACCCCAGATTCAATCCACTTGTTTGCTTTATTTTTCAGTGCTTGCTAACATCAAGAGGGAACCTTACTGGTCCTTTT
This sequence comes from Paramuricea clavata, assembly GCA_902702795.2. Lineage (NCBI taxonomy): Eukaryota > Metazoa > Cnidaria > Anthozoa > Malacalcyonacea > Plexauridae > Paramuricea > Paramuricea clavata. The sequence goes on along the minus strand of CACRXK020001417.1, from coordinate 38,320 downwards.
GTAAATGGGTGGTGGTTTAATTTGACAAGTAATCCTCTTCATTCCATTGCAAGTGCTGCCCTTCTCGCCGCTCCTGTATACATAAATGCATTGTGAAATAGTTTATTGGGCAGCGGCATCCTTCTGTTATTCATACATATAGTACAGGGTCATGGATGAAGACGATAGTGCTTATACCTCTGGCCCAGATTTCCTTTTAACTGATGGTGTTGCTGACATGGTTGAAAATCATATCAATTCTTCCATTGCTGCCAATATAGCGTATACCCCTGTTTGAGATGTTTCTACCAAATTTGTTAAATACTTATTAACTGAGAAGAAAATCCCTGCTGAACTCCCATTAGCTTTAACAGTCCAGAAAGAAGCATTTTGTAAAAGGTATATAAATATACATGAGTGTGGTTGCTTTAAGATCTATCTGTTGTAGTAATGCCAGCGCTGCTGTAAGGCATCTAGATCCCCAGCTCCCTCCATATTGTCCATGGTTTACTACAGGTTACATGCAGCCAGTTTGTGCAATGACAGATTGAGCCAGTGGGACTTGCTAATACATGTGTATGTTTTTAATTCTTTTCGAGTTATATTCCAACAGAGACAACTTGCTTTTATTGCAAAACTCCATTAACTGGGCCATACTGTGTTACTCGGAATGCAAAATTGGTAATTCCCTTAAGGGAATAGTTGAAGGTAAAGTACAGTACTTTAATGAGCCATAAATTATCTAGGAAAAACCTATATAATTTATATGTACAGAATACTGTATATTTTGATGCTCTGTGATGCTTGCTTTGTGATGAAATCTTGCTTTGTGACATGTGAACACACAATCCAACTTAAAATAAGTTTTCTCATTGGGACTTATCATTTCACAGGAATATCTGTGTATGTAAAATTTTGTGGCAACTTTAAACTTCCATACAGATATCAAGAGTTTTCTGATGGTGTACATAATTTCAATGACAACTGGCTGCTCTGCCTTGGATGTTGTGATATGTCAGAAAACATCTCCAGGTATGGCACAATATAATCTGTTATTCACCTCAAAAAAGAGTTATACAGTAGGCTACATATTATGCTTAAATTTGCTTTTCAATGTCCAATGGAAACTTATGTTAATTGACCTCTGTTAGACAGTGGCGAAGCCAGCGTGGGGTGAGTGGTCATGCAAACCAGCGCCGAAGGCGTGAGACATCCTAGGGGTGTCCGGGGGCATAGACTCCCAGAAACGCTATTTGCAGCAATCTGAGCATCAAATTTCAGAAAATAACTTGACCTAATGAAGGAAAATATGTGGATATTTTGGCATATTTCAGACAACAATAATGAAGATCAACACAAAAATAGAAAATCTGTGATCTGCAGTTCCGCTAATTATAGTCATACCGGCAATTGTGTATTTCTTTTCGATACATAATGACAAATAGCTGCCAATACAGTCAGTATAATCTACAATATAGGTATAATATGCAGACTTGGTCACTTGGAAAATATAACACATGAGCTTGGATCAATTTCCTTAATTTAAAATCAATCGCCCAATTTATTACAATATTAGATACGGAAAGGAATTAGGCATAATCAGATGTTCGAGTTGAAATTTTACTGTCAGTTTACGGGGAGTATGTACCAAATGGTAAATACAATTTAACAATATATATTGAAATTTCTTTGTTTGTTTCACAAACAAGTATATATCAAATATTTTTTTCTGTGTTGATGTAGTGTACTCAGGTGAATAATATGATTGGGATGTTACTCTGAGTGCATATCCACACCGGGCGAGCTTGAAAAATATGCCCGGCCACGGTGGGATTCGAACCTACGACCTTTGGAATACTAGCCCAATGCTCTTCCAACTGAGCTATGCGGTCAGGACCTGACCTGACCGCGTAGCTCAGTTGGAAGAGCATTGGGCTAGTATTCCAAAGGTCGTAGGTTCGAATCCCACCGTGGCCGGGCATATTTTTCAAGCTCGCCCGGTGTGGATATGCACTCAGAGTAACATCCCAATCATATATATCAAATATGTTGCTAAATCACAATTGCTAAAATATTTGTGTTGCGTGTTGAAGTGTATGTATAAGCCTTGCAGCGCTATTTATATAACTACATTGTTTACTACATTGACCTCGACATTGACATTGTATTTCATATTATACAGTTATACTAGCGCCTCGATGCTTTATATGCCTATGCTCAGGTTGAAAGCTTAAATATTCAAGACAAAATAACAATAACTAAATAATACTAATAGCTTATTTAGCCTAAACCATTCTTTCTTTGAATACCATGACATTTGAAAACCTTTCCCGATCGGGCATGTCGAAAGATCTGGCGTTGGTTTCTGCTTGATAAACAATAATTTTCTGCTGAGCAGAAAATGGTTTTTTCACTAATTCCCAAACAATATCGTTAGCTTCGAGTGAAAAAGAAGTTGACATGCTTGAATGACCTGAAGACGTGTTCATCCAGGCTGAACGCTTTGAGCTAAGAGGCTGTGATCAGGTTATGTTGTCCGTTTAGTGATGCAAATCGAAAATTGCATGACCAAGCCGTCAAAAACAGCCGTATTGCGCGTGCACGAACGTCATAAGCTAATCGGAAACCAACAAACCTAATATAAAATAATATAGCTAGTCATGAAATTCTGAAAATGCATGACCAAAACCCACAGTGAGGAAACCACGCAGCAATACACGCAATTGTTTTCCACGCGCTAACGCAACCGGTCATGCATGTGAAAATATGCAGGACCGCTCAGTTGCCAAGGTAACAAAGCCAAAATCAATAACATACGAGAGTATTTAGCGAAAATATCGACCTAAAGACCACTGATTCGGGTAAACAAAATAATAAATAAATACTTAGGCATAGAAGTGCAAAGATAAAGTATAATTCTATTGTAAACAATTATACTGAACTGATTTTTAAACATTTTGGGGGAAATTTTTAGTCATGCACTGCATGACCGCTGGCTTCTCCACTGCTGTTAGATCGAGTTGTACTGCAAAAAATTAAACCTGCATGTCTGGACAATGCAGCCAAATATTTACCTTAAATGTTTATAGGTTCGCAATGCTGTAAGCTGAACAGTAGAAGCCAGTTATCTTTTGCATGTGAATTGAAGATAATTTGCCATTCATATCTTCTCTGGTGAAGATATCACTTTCACTGTATGCAACAGGAGAAAACCACCTGCTGTCTTACATCGATACTTATATAATTGACATGTAATCCTTTTTTAAAGTAAGTGAACTTGAGTTGTCAGACATGCAGTCTAATTCAAATCCTGACAAAGTTGATGCTGAGATGTTCTGGGAACAAGTAAACCTTGGAATACTGTACCGGGGAATACCAAGAGGTATATGCAGTGCTTGGGAGTGTTTTGTGAGATCTAACAAGTTGTGTTGTTGAGTTCTTTATTGACTGTTACTGAAAATAAAATGTATATAATTATAATAGAAACTTATTATTTAGTAACTGGGGCTGTTCATCCAATACACATAAAATATTGTCCAAATATTGTATTGGCATAATTTTGCCAATGATTTGATGTAAGTCACTTTTGCTGCCATAATCGTATCTAAAGCATGACTTGGTTGCGAGTGTGATCACATGCACTAGGTGTGATTAAGGAATCCAATATATAACTATTGTGTATCGACACTATCGTTAACACACCGGAAACACTGCAAGGCTGCAACATATGTCACACAATCATCCTCATCAGGGTGTTAGCCAGGCGGACGGCCACACGGTCTAAGGGAATATTTTCTTTAAATAGCAATTTACAAGCTTTGTAATATCTCTTGAATACTTGGAATTGTTGTCATCTGCTGTTTACTTTACTTATGGTATATGTTTTCATACTTTTCCCCCTCGGAAACACATTGAATATGCCTGAATTGAAGTACCAACAAACACGCCATGTTTTTATAATCATGTTGATGATTCTCGCATGAAGTATCAATGAGAATAATTTGAAACCGCTGTTTTAAAAAACAGCAATCGTTTTATTGCTCGAGCGCCACACTGCTTTATAGTTACAGTTACGATAAAGATGACTATAAAATTAGCCAAATGCAAAAAAAGGGAAAAAATATCGGTGATTGATAAAAAATAACTAAACACTACACTGCTGTATTGTGTTTTTCATTATAGCATATACTGTAGCCTACATCATAGTGATCATACGGTTCATACCATGTGTGTGCTTTTACTAATTTAATAACTGAAATGTGCATCTAAAACTAAAAAGGTTCAATGAACAGAACACTACAATTCCACAACAACAAAAACAATTCCACAACAACAAACATTTATGGCCACGTCCAAAAAATTATTTTGGAAGGCCACTTTTGAAATCCTGGCTAACACCCTGATCCTCATCCTCATAGATGCCGACTATGTTCGTAACTAATTTGTAGTTTAGCGATATTTTTATGTCTTTTAGTGTCAGTGTTGTGTTGAAAGCTTTGAGCACATGTAATTAGATCTATTTCTAAATAAATTAACGGACCACCAGCCTGGATTCTGTTTATCTCAAGAAAGCAACTAAACATTTATACAAAACGCTTTATTTTGAATAATACTATATACTCAATTTAAGCAAAGCTATAAATTGCAGTTAATGGAGTATTATGTTCTAGAAGACTCTATCTTCCCGAGGGTGTTTTCAATCTGCCAACACATCTGCATCACAATTAATCTGTACAAGGTCCAAGTACCTCGGTAGAACAAGGGAACCGTTTTCTAGTCCTGTTAATATTACAAACTATCAGATAAGTATAGGTAATAGCATGGTTTTGAGTGCAATTTGGATATAACATGCACAAGTGAGTTTTTGAAAGACATCAAAATAGCACAAGTCCAAAGTATGAGTGCTATTTGAGGTCATTGAAAAACTCACAAGTGCATGTTTTAGCTATTGTGTAATATTACGACTGGATAATTAAACTAAAAAAACAATACACACATGACGATGAGCCGATTGTTCCATGTATAAACCAGACAAAAACATAGATAGTGAGTTTATTATGTCTGCATCGAGTTCCCTAACCTTATTCTATTGAATATGATGTAATACTATATTTGCAGGTATTATATATATATGTATAATCATGAAAATATTGTGTGTTTTGTTTACTTTATAATCTTCTGAATTCTGTATAATCTTACCCTGAAAATGCAGGGAAATCGTATTTTGGACCCTCCTAGAAGTGTCTTGTGCCTTCGCCACTCAAAAATCCCCCCACTTTTAAAAGCTGGTGCCGCCACTGTAATTAATTGGCCCACACAGGCTTCAGGAGTCCTGCCCTCCCATCTGAACAGCTATATTCAAAAGTTTCCCTAACGTGTTGACACTTCGATTATACAAAAATTTCAGCTGTTGTGTACAACTTGGTTTGAAAAAATCATTGATTCCACTCTTATTCCTTTTTAGATCGGACTGAAAGTATATTAATTCACAAGCATTTCTGTGTTGTGCATAATACATCAGTGACAATATTTGTAGGCAGATCAGGCTGAAAAAACAAGCAGTAAACACCCATCCATCCCCACTTCATTGCTGTGAGATGACAAAAATTTAAACAGGATGATATGGTCTTGAAGATTATTCTATAAACATATCTGCATTGAAAGGGGGGATGAGGGTTGATATATCAAAATCGGCAAAATTGCTGTTAATTTTAAGTGTCCCTGTCCCACTGCTCAATGTCACTGAGTGTTGCTTAATCATGTAAAATGCTTTTTTATATAAAAACATCATATTCTTTTTTCACTAAAGAGGTGCTAGATGAGGTGACACAATTATCAAGTGTCATGACTGTTGGAGAGGACTTTTTCTCTCCTAATATAAGAGCGGAGTGTGAACAAATTATTCCACATATATGGTGTGAAACCCATGGATGCTGCTGATCCCTCTCTTTTCCTCAAAGCCCATTATCTCTAATTTTAATTTGCCAATGCCAAGATAGACTAATTGTATTTAAGAATAGAAACCGTGGATAGAAACATTGCGAACTGAATAATTGTGGCATTATATAGTAGCAAATTTGACATAAATTAGCTCATAACCAAAGAATGACACTGGTTATATATATATATATATATATATATATATATATATATATATATATATATATATATATATATATATATATATATATATATATATATATATATATATATGAAATACATGCATGCAACAACCCCTCGCCTATATTTTCCAAACATTGTTTCAACATGAAGTATTCGTATTTTACGCCAACACTGAACGGTTCACAAGCTCGTGTTGCCATGTCATGTTAGTCATGGCAACACGATAATTGCTTTTTTTATTTTTGTACAAACCTACAAAAAATAGATGAAATTTGAACACTTTTGGAACAGAGCGATCAATTTCTAAAATATATAAAGTAGGTATATTATTTTGGTTCCTATGGGCTTTATTTTAATGTAAAATTCAAAACGAAACTCTACGTAAAAGTTTTTAAATGTGAATTGAAATTAACTGCTTTTTGCCAATATTTATAAACTCCTCAACTCGAGCTTCAAATGAAATAAGTTTAATTTCGTACAGGATGCTAATGAAAATAATTTGCTTTCCTTTTTATCATGAACTTCTACAAAAGTTAATTTAACTAAAAAACTTTCACAAACAATGCATAGGAATGACTTGAACATCAAGAACAAAGTCTGTATTAATACAAAGTCATACATAAACAATTGATACGAACTCAAGATTTCTCATACTATATAGATTCTTATAAATGTTTACGTTTACAATTTGTTATGTGAAACGATTTTCCAAGCTTTCTTACATGTATTTTTTATATTTTTTGCCTTCTTCACTCCTGGCAAACAGCCATATTTTGAGATCAGTGAGATGACCACCCACCGAAACACGCACAGTGACCCACGCCCACTATCATTGATGAACTTTAGACAGTGCTAATGCTTTCATTTCCCCGGGTGTAGATATAGCCAGGCAAAATTGGTACCCTCACCCCGGGCTTACACCCGGAACGGCGCTCTGCGCCATTGGCTCGGGGATAAGATACATGTACTATAAATCCATACAAGAATGAAGATGGAGATTTTTCAGACTCTGTTTATGCCATATATGGAAGTACAATTTCTTCTTGTTTGAAACAATAAAATAATGGCATTATCCTACTTTCATATTTTGAGTGGAAATCACAACATAATAATCTGTGTATTGAAACAACAGTTTTCAAGAAACAAAAATCATTTATTTATATCAGTCATTGTCAAATTGAATTGGTCCTAAAGCTTGTGCTAATAAAATTTAGAGATTTCGCAGGAGATTTGAAACAGAGTATGGAGTTGGTCAGAGCCACATCCAAGATTTTTTAATGGAAAAGCTTTAGTGCCCCCAACAAATGCTAAATATAAAAAACTCTCAAGGCTGCAATCTGTCCCCCAAATCTCTAAATTTCATTGTTTTTAAAACCCAATTGGTCATGTTTGTGCCCCCCTACATTTGTAGCTCTTATATATAAAAGGTGCATTTGAGTACTCTGTATTTTGTCACTGAACTCTATGTCAACTTCATCAGGGGCCATTCATAAAAGATGTCCGAGCCAGGGGGGAGGGGGAGAAATCCAGACAAATCGGACATAGGGGGACAGGGTACTATTCAACGATCCGGACGTCCAATTTAGAAAAAAAAACAAAAACACAAATATTTATTTTTGTTCTATAAAACAAATACTAGAAAATACATGCATGCAGAAACCCTCGCCTTGCTGACAAAACCATTGTATTTCCCGAAAATGAAGTGTCTAAAGTAGTTGTCATGGTAACACGATAATTTTTTAAGAATATTCTTACAAATGAAAAATCACCTAAAAATATCACTTTTAATTACAACATTAATTTCCCAACATATATATATATGTTAAGTATATTATTAGCATGACAAAATTACTGGATGCTGATTGGTTGAGAGGAGTAAAATTATTTAATTAATTGTACTGCAGTACAATTAATGATTTTCTCAAAACAAACAAAATGGCGGAAAGGTATTTTAAACACAATTGCGAAATGAAATTGCCATGGAGGAACTAGATGAAAATACGAACAAAAGCACCAAGTTTTGCTTGAACAAAAGAACTAAATGAAAATACAAACAAAAGCACCAAATTTTGGTTGAAAGTCTGGCAGGACTGATGGGCTTTGGCGAGAGAATACAATGTTGACATTGAGAAGTACGTATCCAATTTTGTCATGCTAATAATAAACACGGCGGCTCGTCCAATTTTGGCAAAATTTCCAAACATCACTCGTACTATTAATCCCCAATTGTACTCGCCATCGCATGATTACCTATACTTATTATACATAATATAAGCCTCAATTTAAGGTAAAATTCAACCACAAATGCTTCGCAAAACGTTTTAAAGTTACTTGTGTTCTTTATAAAACTAAACTGCCTTTTAAAATGGCTTTATCAATAAATTTTGAGTTTGCACTAAAATTATTTCAAATTCTCGCTTGCAAATAACTTTGCTTTCTTTTTTATTTAAAAAATTCAATATCATAAAAAAGGGAATCAATATTAAAGATACACTGAAATTATATGCTGTCTTGTTTAGTTGTTTCATATACGCAAAGGCCATTTTAGCCGATTCTTTCACAGTTTCTTTCTGAGAGAGCTTTGAAATTTACAAAATCTTGAAAAAATGCGAGCAAAAATGAAATATGTTTGCAAGAAATTAATCAATCATCAAAATCAAGCAATGTTTGCTATTTCGCTGTTGTCATGCAGTCGTTACAATGCAAACTTTAAATTGGACCAATCAGTGTCCGCTATTCATGACAGTCCGCCATATTTTTGAGATCAGTGAGGATGACCACCCACCCAACACCCCAACATCGTTGGTCACCCACGCCCGCGATAATTGATGAACTTTAGACTTCGCTAATGCTTTCGTTTCCGCTTTCGGGTGTAAATAGCCGGGGGGAATTAGTACCCTCGCACTGCGCTTCACGCCGTCGACTTGGGGATTAAATGTGGAATAAATATTAAACAATATACATATTTTGGAGGATATTTTGTTTTTCAAGTCTGTTTTACAAAATGGATATATTTAGAAATCTAGCAAAACATGAATTTTGAAGGCCGCTTCAAACAGGGTAAAGAACCCCAGAATTACGGTCCTTCCTAACAGAGACCTAAGTTTCGAGTTTTTTTGAAGACATACTGGGAATCACCAAATTCGGACAAATGAGGGAAGGGGTGTGTTGCCAGACGTCCTTTGTGAATGGCCCCCCTAATATATATACATTTTACTACATTATGACACTGACAAATTCACCAAAAAATAGAGGACTTTGTTGCTAAACACTTTAGTTAAATGCCTCACCGAATGTGTTTGTGCTTGCTTTCGAGTATGGTCTTCAAGAGTTAAATTAAGTGTACCTGTTATTGTATGGACAGCCCTTTCATGGTATTTATTGATTACCCATTTTTCTTTATCTTTTGTCACTACAAGAAATGCATACCTGAATCCATCAGAAGAGAATTTCTCTGCATCCACCAATAAATCAAGAGAGTTTTCTAAAGACACCCATTCTTGATGGAACGTTTCTGATCTTAATGATACCTGATTCTTCACCTTAGGTTCTACAAGTTGTCCAGCTTTTAGCAACAAGTCTATTGAAACCAAATTTGGATAGCGGAGTTTCTGGTGTCTTACTGACATTTATTGGCTGAGAAAACACCACATACTTAGGCTCAGAAACCTCTGGGCTATCCAGATACCCATCACCTAATTGTTCTGTGACCATAAACTGGACAAGGTAAACCTGATAGAACGAAAATGAATTAACTTATTAACCACAATGAATTAAATTATTAACCACATAATTTTAACACCATTCAATGCCATTATTCAAGTGAATCTTCATACAAGAGATACAGAACAAATACAATGGATGAAAATGCCCCCACCCAAATTTCCAACAAGACCTTTAGATATGATTATGTTGTCCTTTCTTGTGATCCCCCTCTATCTTGATAGAACAGTGGACATAGCCAGGAGTTATAGTCAAGGGGGGCCAAAAAAAACCAGGAAGTGCCCAAGCCAGGGTGGAAAGTTTGTTGGTTGTGCTGAAGATATTCGGCGTGGAAAATTCATAAATTTGCTCCATTTTGGCACAGAATTATGGGAAAATGAACTAGTGTGGCGCACTGATGTACAGAAAAATATTTACTTCTGCACACTACAATGTTCTCCAACCATTTCTGTTTGTATTTCAACCATTTAATAAAGGGAATTTGATTGAGCCCTGACTGACCTATTCAGTCAAATGTTTAGTATCCTACAATCTTAAACAATACTTGTTGAGACCAAAAATCTAAATGACAGTTAGTATTTAATTATTGCATTAAATTGGGTTAAACTTTGCCACAGATTCTCAATACCCCTTTTCCCATGTCAATGTTGTTCTTTCTTGTCAAATATGTGTTACTGCATTTGAAAATAAACATTTTCACGTTGTATGCAACATTGATTCGGGGCAAGGGGGGTTAAAAATATGAATTCTCAACAGCACTTGTCGGGATGTAATTGAAATACGGTTGGCATATGTGCACAGCAGGTGGAAAGGGGGGGGTATGGCCTCAGTGATGCTGGCTCATATAGAATTACAACATCCGGAGACACATGCTTACATTAAATACAACAGAAATACTCCTGTTGTGGAATTGATGAGAGAAACTAAAGTCTTTCAGGCACAAATTTACAAGATTAAGAAAGAGCCGCTTCGAACTAAGATAATTTCAAAGAGATTCAAAGGTCCTGGTGGTCGTCCTGAGAAACTTAGTGTATGTGACAAGAGAGCTTTGTTAGTGTTAAGGATAAATCTATACGAGTAAAGTTTGCAAGGAAAATGATCAAAGAGTACGATATAAATGTTTGGACCAAAGATGTTGCCTTTTATCTTGATGGCGTCAGCTTCACTTACAAAAAGAACCTGAAGGATCAAGCAGTAGCACCAACAAGAAGAGTGCAGAAAGGCGAATGAAGATCTTTTAGCAGGATGCACTGCAAAAGGCAAAAAGTGTGGAGCTGGAGGCAAGACTGCAAAGTTAATAGTTGCGATTTCCTATGGCAAATGGGTCATTTGTTGCGAGTGTTACGAGAAGATGGATGGCATGTTTTTTGCATCATTCACTAAAAATAAATGCAAGAAATTGATGAAAAAGTCAGCAAAGCGTTCTCGGTTACTGGTTCAGGATGGAGATCCTTCCTAGAACAGCGCAGCTGTCAAACATGTCATTTTCATCTCTTAAATGCCCATTGCTTGCTATACCACCACGAAGTGCAGATCTCAACCCGATAGAGAACATCTTTCACTTAGTGAGTAAACAGCTAGAGAAGGACGTGTTGGCAAAGGACATTTCTTGTGAGAGTATGGACGATTTCAAACAGCACATGAAGGCGACTTTCATGAGCCATTTTCCCCAAGAAAGAAGTGATAAAACAATATTTTCAATGTCTTCCAGGATAAAAGGAATAATTTGTGAGAAAGGAGAGCGCCTGAAGTGTTAATTAAATATACAGTATAGACAGTCCTCATTTAAACTATATTGTTTTGCCAAAAGAACACTCATGTACTGGCAAATTTATTTTGATATTTTAACGATAATTTCTTGGTCTATTTGTGTCAAGGTCGAGCTGAAACAATGAAAAAATAAATATATGTTCTTATTGGATGAAGCAGTTTATACATGTGCATTGTTCTTTTAATATTATCTTAACAAACAGAATCATTACAAAGTTGTTTTTCAAAATGTGCACCATAATAAACTGTTTACAAAATAACTCGGCATTCCACAGTTGTCTTACCACAAAATCCTAAATATTTGAACCAAGCGTTACCAGTTCAGAAAAGCACCGTTTGCAGGAAGGAATTTCCTTTTGCGTACTCTCTGGAATTTGATAAAAAAAGGAAAAGAGTTTCCATCTTGCAGACATCATTTCGGTTTCCTTCTCGTCAAAGCAACCGCACATGAAAACAATCGGACCTTTACTGGTTGCGGAAATTGGGGATCTCTGTCAAATACAATGTCCTTGGAAAAATGCGTTTTTGGCACAGGAAGATGCAAGATTTGGCCCTCCAACAAGAACAGCATATCCTTCCATGCCAAAATCTCAGGGCTCCATTTGAAATCATTCAAGAAAATCTGCATTTTCATAGCTCATTGTTGCAGGATTAGTGAAAGTTTGGAAAAGTTGGTTTAGCGGATTTAACAGGAATGTTTTGCCGCAATTTTCAGGGCATCATGTTACGGTTTTTTCCTCTTCCCTTCTCAAGAAGGTCATGAATAGCTGCAGCAAATACATATGCATTCACCTTGTTGTTTCTCAATACTTCTTTCTCACATTTAATCCAGATCGTATCACACCGATCAACACAATTTTCTTCTAATGCAGTTTCTACAACGGACATTCTCAACATGTTATGTCTTTCTAAAATTGTTGCAGCCATTTCAGTTTCCAGGCTGTGGCGATTAAATCATTTAATTTAACTTCTTTGGTGTTTGGTTATAAATTAATTGGGCGAGATCTGCCTTGCCTTCAACATCCTGCTGTTTGGCTAGAACCATAAGCTCGACGTCACTCTTGATCTCTTTGTCAATAATTGTTTTCCCAACATCATGTGCAGTCAAGCGACAATGTTTCAGGGGCTTCTCAGTTGTTTTAGCAATGCCAACCAGCATGACAAATTGGCCGTTTCAGTTTGACCATCGTCTCGCTTCTGTTTTGAAGATCTGCGCCAAATAGCTATAGCTCTCTTAGTTCTTGGAGCAGCGGCTGATTTCAAATCAGGATGACTCTCACTGTGCAATGCTTCCATGTCCATTTTTGTAACATACTTGTATGTGGTATAATAGTCATTGTAATTATTACTAAAATGGACAGAAATACCATGATATTCCTTCGATTTTAGCCACCTTCGAATGCTATCAAATTTTATTGACATGTGATAGTGAAAACCATGATCTTTGTGGGGCTCTCTACTGCACACCCAGTGTAAAATTTTGCTCTTTGTCTCACAAACAGAAAATGATTGTGCGACAGCTCATGCAAAAGAATCTCTTGTCAGAAATTTTTGGCTGTCCACTGGACTAGAAGTTATCAAATAGCATTTCCGGACTGTTCTTCTTGGTAGCTCAGACTCAGTGGTCATTTTTTATTTAAATCAACGCTGCGTTGGCAAGAATCTTGCAAATTCAAATAATATAGCTTTCTGTTGTATTAGAGTTCTTGGAATTTAGTGACATTTCTGAGTAATGAATTTCAAGAAACATTACATAATGACATATTATTATCAATATCAGTTCAATATCAATTATCATTTCACAATAATTAACAACCCCCCTCCTCCCCCGGTCATCAACAAGTTACTGTTCCTAACAGCACAAATCAATCAGAGAAATTTAGCACAGTTAGGCCTTTTTGACACTTTAAATCACATTGTACATTTTCAACAAATCAGACAATCTTAGAATTGTTGAGACCAAAAATCTAAATGACAGTTAGCATTTAATTATTGCATTAAATTGGATTCCACGGATTCTCAACACCCCTTTCTCCATGTCAATGTTGGTTTTTCTTGTAAAATATGTTACTGCGTTTGAAAATAAGCATTTTCACGTTGTATGCAACATTGATTCGGGGCAAGGGGGTTAAAAATATGAATTCTCCACAGTTTTGTCTAAGATTGTAGCTGTTCTGTCTCACTCTAAAAGTGGTGATATTTGATATTGCAATTTGGCGCGATCAAATCTTCGGCGCACAAAAAACAAACTTTCCACCCTGGGGCCCAAGCAATTTTACCCTGCAGTAGTTCAAATAAAGTATATTTGGAGTCTCGTGCTATGGGAGGTCTGGGGTATGCTTCCCCGGAAAAATATTTGAATTCTAGAGTAAGTAAAGTGCCATTTCCAGGGCTATTTCAAAGGTATTCTGGTGATTTTAAATGGCTATTTAACACATAACAACTGTACTTAATCACAAACGAATCCAGCGCATAAAATCATAGAAAATATCGAATTTCCCTTACATGAAATGAAAATATAATATACATGCTTGTACTGGTCAGAATCTTCTCGAGGGGGCCCAATATTTTACCAGGGGAGGGGGGCACACACCTTAAACTTTTTACTCCAGTATTTACAATTAACAAAGGTCATTCAGTTTTTGAACTATTACCGGAAAAAAACAAAATTTGTCAAAAAACCGTGGGAGAATGTTTGGTTTTTCTGAGTTATGAGACTTTACAAAAAGAGTTAAAAGGTTTAATGATACAAATTATGTAGAAAAATATCAGATACAATTGGAAATTTATTTTCAAGTACCCACGACTTACTTTAATTTAACAGTTAAAATAAGAATTTAAATGAAAACACTCCTTACATTGCATATCACAGGTGAGGTGTTTTTCTCATTTGACAACCCATGCCATTGACAGAAAAACCCTTGATACAGAAATGGAGTATGATGCCAACAAACAAACAAAATAACAGGAAATTTTATATATTTATTTATTCATATTTAAGTTAATCACATCATTTACACTATACATGTACAGTCATAGATAGGGGTATAAAATTACATGTACACTCATAGATAGGGGTATAAAATTTATTTTTTTTATTAACTTTACAATCATATTATATAAAAAATACACATACAGCTATGATTGAAGGATTGGACAACAGAACTAGAATCCCATACTAAGTCCATCCATCTAACACTAAAACACGACAGATTACGGACTGAACCTTGCAAATAATTTTGATAGTGTAGTGTTTATTCTTGCATGTTTATATTGTAAAATATGTGTTGTTAGGACTAAAGTCTGGTGTAAAATGGCTGGAGTCACTTTTGACTTCCATTACCGCTATCACTACCTCGCGCTGACCTGGTTTGCATGTAAGTGGTTCGTGGTTTCTTACTAGTGGTGGTGGTGGGGCTCAAAACTGAACCTCGCAAGTAATTTCACAGTAGTGTAGTTATGTATTTATTCTTGCATGTTTTATATGGTATAAAGGCCTGTAAAATCAGTATTTACGTTGTCCAGTTTGCAGATTTGACCACCACCACCATCATCACTAGTTGGAACCACTAACCACTTACATGCAAAACCAGGTCAGCGCGAGGTGGTGGTGATGGTAGTGGAAGTCCAAAAACCTCGCTATTTAACACCAGACCAGCTACGAACAGCAGGTGATATTGCTCGAGCAACATTTCAAGCAAATAGTTTTCCATGTCCTTGGACGCTCAACATCAAAGTCCGAGTTTAGTTTATTAAGATAATGAGTATATAGTTTGGATTTGAATATAGCACAAGAGTTCGATGACTTGATATGACTAGGCAGATTATTCCATAGTAGTAGTATTCTGTTAAAGTAGGATGATCTAAAGGTTGAGGATTTACAAAGGTTAGGTCGGCGTAGGTCGGATGAACTGAAACGAGTAGTGTGAAGGGAAGGTTGAGTGGAATATTGCTCTATATCTACTTCATAGCCACCAGATTTGCATTTATAGTAAAATGTTAGATATTTCGTTTCAAACCAGTAGGAGATTGGCAGTAAATTTAAACTTTTCAATCTGGAAGAGTACGAGGAATGGTAGTCTTGTGTGATGAACTTTGTTGCCCGTCTTTGAATGCCTTCTTAATGAACGAGGTTTCGCGATGATCCTTGGGGTGACCAAATCTCACTGCCGTAAGACAGTGAGATCTTACTAATGTCAGATATAGCAGGCGACGGGCAGTGGATATTGGTGAGCTGCATACAATGGCGTCTTAAGAATCCCAGCATTTGGTTGGCTTTAGCAACCACATGGGCAATCTGATTTGAACACTTTAAGTCATCACTGATGAATATCCCGAGGTCTTTTTGGATATTTACACTCTTTATGTCTTCATTAGCAAGGTGGTAATTGGCTGGCATAATATTCTTCTTCCTTGTAAACCGCATCACGCTGCATTTCTGCACGTTAAAACTAAGTTCCCATTTGACAGGCCATTCTTGAAGTGAGTTAATATCGCGTTGGAGCAATTGTTCGTCATCAGTCGAGGTAATTTGTCTGTAGCACTTACTGTCGTCATTTACACTATACATACATGTAAGTCATAGATATGGGAATAAATTGACAAAATTAAATGTAACAATAAATAATTATATAATCACCAACATAGATTTCCACTGAAATATGAAGCACGTCTGGAGAAATGGTAACAGGCTGTTCAAAGGGTACAGAAGGACAGCAGAATGGAAAGCTACACAACATAGTTTTATATGCAGTAACCACTTTGAGAGATACAACTGCACATTACTCCTGGCAGCAACTGGGGCATGTCGACTCACGAAAAATGCAATTCTGACACTATTTAAAATACCAGAATCAACTGAAATTCCAGAAGATGCTAGGAGTCGAGTAGCCATGCCCAACGAATTAACGAGCAACACAAGAAAATGCTAAATGCCTCAAATGTCATCACCTGCTGCAAAAGTTCTTTGAACTCAGAATGCAACAGAGTCTCATCTCACAAACAAAGCGCTGAAAAATAAAGTAAAGAATCTACAACAACAACTAAGTAGATCAAAAAGAAGATTGGAATCATAAAATCTGAAATAGCCGACAGATTACACACATCATTCAACACACTTCAACTTTCTATTTTTCACAATGCAAAGAACGGACAAAAGGCGCTTGTTGTGTATGGACGTCTAAATCCGAGCTCCTGAAGTACATATACATATAAATAAATATACTAGATATATTTAACACTTTACAGTAATATCTCGACTAAGATGTCAAAGGACACAATCAAATCTCTTAAAAAGGAGAACGACGACTTAAAGGCTCAAACCGAGTCTATAATGGAAGAACTAAAAAAGGTAAAAGATCTTGTTAACAGCAAAGAAATTAATATAGCAAAGGGCGACCATATTTGCTCGACTTCAAATAAAGAAACACTTAAGAGCTTAGAATATCTTAGCAAAGAATATGATGACCAGAAACGATTCACCCAAGCGGTAAAGCAACAGATCTCTCGCCTAGAAACCCGCGTAACTGAGATAGCTGTGAAGCTCGACAGTCTTTCCAACTCTATCGATGAAGTTCAGCAATACAGCTATCAATACAATATAAAGTTAATGGGTATCCCTGAAATTAAAGAGAATGAATCCGCTACCGAGACAAGTGTACTTTGTGAAAGAATTTTCAAAGCTATGGGCGTTCAAGTGTCACTGCTCACCGCGTGGCGACAAGAAACCCAAACAGCCGCCGACCAAAACCTATCATTTGCAAATTTGCATGACGCCTCGCACAAGAACAAGTGATGGCAAAGAGACGAGATGTACAGAGAATTACTCGGCTAGTATTGGACTTCGTCAAGATTCGTCCTTGATGGAAGCAGGTATATTTGATCATCTAACCCCTAGATTACAACAGCTTTTAGTAGATGCTAAGAAATTCAAAATTGAAAACGATTATAAATTCTGCTGGACGAAAAATTCCGTAATATATTTACGAAGATATGAAGATTCCCAGCCGATTAGAATCAAACAGCGAAGTGATTTGGAAAGATTGCCAACAGGAACAAATTAATTTTAATATAGAGATTAGTGACTGTATGATTAATACTCTCCCTATTCAAATAAATATGGCCACTGCCACCTTAAAGGACAAAACTCGTATGAATAAACGCCTACTACAAGAAATGCTGTTTTACGGTGTAAACTTTATTCAGTTTAGCAATAATTTAGATGGACGTCTACCGACAAAAAAACAATTGGACCGCTTAACTAGTATATATGATTTAGATCTGTTTGGTTTAAACAATGATTCTGAAATACACCCACAACCAGTGCGCTGCAAATATTATTCACCTCACAGCTTCGATCAGTTAAAAAATAGGTTAAATAATTCTAAGTTTTCCTTATTTCACAATAATGTAAGAAGCCTAAAAAAAATTTTAGATAACTTACAAACACATCTCTTAGATGAACTACATTATAATTTTAGTGTAATTGGTGTCACAGAAACTAGGATTAACCAAACAGAGATAAGTGATTTTAATCCCGCTTTACAAAACTATAATTTTGAATACGTTCCAACGCCTCAAGCTGCTGGAGGAGTTGGAATGTATATAGATAATGCCCTAAATTACACGATAATTGAAAAATGCACTAATGAGGCTTTTCAAGCGCTTTGGATTGAAATTATTCAACCGAAACATGCAAATATTATATGCGGTGTAATTTATAGGCAATACAATTCGCCGGAACGTTTTCAGGCTTATTTTGAAGAAACTATCGAGAAATTGTCGGCTTCTGGCAAAACTATTTGTGATGGGTGATTTCAACATAAACCTCCTCCGTTGTTGTTCATGTAATTTCGCACAAGATTTTCTTCTGTCTCTACAAAGCTTCAACTTGACCCCGACTATTGACAAACCAACGCGAGTGCATAAGGACTCCGCCACACTCATTGACAATATATTTTCAAATAACGTTGATAGCTCTATCCTAAGCGGTAACATAGTTTCTGATATAAGCGATCACTACTCGCAGTTTTGCATTACTTGTTCGGACATAGGTGTTAATAATAGTGAAAGCCAAACAAAATTATGTCGAGATTACTCAAATTTCTCTGAGGTTAAATTCAATACTGAACTTTCTCAGCTAGATTTGAGTACAACCATCTCAAGAACGAATGACCTTAATAAATCATTCTCAATATTCTACAATAAATTACAAAAACTAATCAATAAGCACACGCCCTTGAAACCAGTATCGAAACGTAAAAGTAAACAATTATCAAAACCATGGATAACACATGGCTTAAGGAAATCAATTAAAACTAAGAATGTATTATTTTACTCAGGTGATACAAGTAGGTATAAATATTACAGAAATAAGATATCACTTCTTACTCGTTTGAGTAAGAAAGCTTACTATACGAAATATTTTGAGGATAATCTTTTCAACACTAAGAAAACATGGGAAGGAATAAATAATCTCATCAACCGTAAAAGGAAGAGTAGCAAATATATAACATCTCTTAGATGCCCTAAAAGAAATATATTATCGTCTAATACTTCAGAATTCCCAAACATTTTTAAGAAACATTTTTCCTCGGTTGGCCATGAACTGGCCTCTAAAATGCCAAATTCCTCAACCTCATTTCATGAATATTTATCAAATTCCACTAATCTGTTTTCATTCGCATTTAATTATGTCTCCCCAAAAGAGCTTGAGTTGGAAATAATGACAATTCCGTTGAACAAATCATATGGTCTATATTCCTGCCCTGCACGTATTTTAAAATGCTCACGATATATTTTAAGTAGCCCTTTATCCGTCTTAATCAACAAATCTGTAGAATCTGGCATTTATCCAGATAAACTTAAACATGCTAAAGTTATTCCGATTTTTAAAAATGACGATGAAACCGATCCTTCCAATTATAGACCAATATCGCTGCTATCAATTTTCAATAGGATCTTTGAAAAAGTTATGTATAAGTGTCTTAAAAACTTTTTTGAGAAATACAATATGCTATATGAAAATCAATATGGCTTTCGCGAAAAACGTTCAACCCAACATGCCATAATTGACATTGTGAATCAAATTCAAACAAATATGGATAAAAACATGTATATGTGTGGTATCTTCATTGATTTACAGAAAGCATTTGATACAGTAAATCATGCCATATTATTACAAAAATTACAGCATTATGGAATACGTGGAATTATTGATTGGTTCTCGTCATATTTACTAAATCGCATTCAAACAACGCAGATTGGTACTGTAGTATCAGATAAAGAGACAGTGCTCTCTGGCGTACCTCAAGTATCGGTTTTAGGGCCACTGTTATTTCTTATTTACATTAACGATATATATAACTCTACCGATAAATTAAAATTCTCTTTGTTTGCCGATGATACCAATCTATTATATGCTGACAATGATCTAAGGTCCTTGGAAACTACTGTTAATCACAAACTAATCAAATTATATAATTGGTTAACTGCAAACAAATTATCTCTTAACGTTAAAAAATCTAATTTTGTCATTTTCCACTCTCACCAGAAAAGGTTAGATTATCAGGTAGACCTGAAAATATTCGACAATCATTCAAATACATTTAGCTCTCTGGAGCATAAAAATTATGTTAAATATCTGGGTGTACTTATTGATAGTGGCCTCACATGGAAAGATCATATCGACTATGTTGCTTTGAAAATAAGCAAATCAATTGGCATTATTGCCAAATTAAGACATTTTGTTCCAAGGAGTACTACATCGGATATATACAGATCTCTTATATTACCAAATCAAATCAAATCAAATTTATTTCCGTAGGGTATAACCTCTTCAGTAATATATCACTGGTATCAATGAGGGCCCTACAGTTAAAATATACATATACACATATATACACACACACACACACACACACACACACATATATATATATATATACTCTATTATAAGCAGTAAATAAGTCTAAGAGTTTAGCTTTAAAGCTAGGTAGAGATGATTCTAGGCGGACATGTTCAGGCAAGTTATTAAATGTTTTAGAGCCTCTTACAAGAACACTACGTTCTGAGAACTCTATCTTGGGACTAATAACTTCATCTCACTGTTTCTAATTGAGCGCTTAGGTTGATGAAGTGTGAAATACTCATTGAAAGGAATTGGAGCCAAATTATTAATACATTTAAATGTAAAAATTGATAGATGCATAGATCTCCTATCTTTCAGAGAAATCAGCTTAGTATCTACTGTGGGAATGTTATTACAAATTATTTTGTTTGCTTTATTTTGTAATCTTTCAAGTCTATCAGCGTCAGTTTGGCTAAGACAGTCCCAGATGAAGTCACAGTAGTCCAATATGGGGAGAACAGTTGCCAGATAGATGGTTAATGCGGTATGGGTTGTAATATATGGTCTAATACGTCGTAGTGCACCTATTCTTTTCGAGACTCGAGAGCAGATGTACTGTAGATGATCTTTATACGTCAGGCCACTGTCAAGATGTAGACCAAGGTACTTGTATACCAATGACGACTTTATATCAAGGCCATAAATTTGAACTTTTTTAAGGGTTCATTTATTGATCTCCGTTTGTGCGTCCCAAAGAGGACCGATTCCAATTTCCCTTGGTGCAGATAGATTTCATTGTTGATTGCCCAGTCTCCGATAATCTTTAAGTCCTCATTTAGTATATCGGGAATTTCAGCAGTGGTCTTTGCAGCGAAATAGATCACGGTATCATATACCTCGTAGGGTATTATTCTATGGGGTCAAGCTGCTAGGCTTTACCTTAACAAGATTTTTAAGCTTCAAAAGCGTGCTCTTCGATTAATGAACTTTGGGAAGTATAGATCCCATGCAATCCCTTTTTTATTTCTGATCAAATTTTACCTATCAATATGCTTTATTTTAAGTCTGTTTCTATGCTAATGCACGATGTTTATAACAAAATGACGCCGTTAAATATTTCAAATTTATTTATCCCGGCACGTGAAGTTAACAAATGTAACACTAGGTTCTCCTCTGGCAGCAACTTCTATGTTAAAAGTTCGCGTTTGGACAAGTTACATAGGTCATTTTCAAGAACAGGAGTCAGGATATGGAATAGTATATCTGATGATTTGTGTAATTCTTCTAAAAACAAATTCAAGAGAAAATTGCATGAGATATTGTTATCTATACTTACTATAGAGGAGGATTATGTTGATCTTGCTACAATAATAAAAAAATTTCAAACAAATTAAATTATAGGTAACCGCATATCTATGTTCTTACCTTGTTCCTTTTATTATTTTTTGTTGATGCTTATGCTAAATTGCAACTGCGTAATTTTAAATCACGTAATATTATTTCTCTTATAGTTTCTCTTATTATTCTTTCACCTTTTGTAAACTACATCTCAAATATTTATCCTTAATTTAATTATTTTGTAATTGTCCGCCTCGATTAGCTTTTGCTACCTGCGGACAGATTGTTATTGTAAATATTTATAGCTACAATAAAATTGTTGTTGTTGTTGTTGTTGTTAACAATACCACCATTTCTCCAATTGGCAGAAGATATACAGATGACATAAAAGAATTTGCTTCGACACTTTATTTTTACTCCCCAAAAGCTTACCAATATGTTTGCTCCATAATTCCTTTGCCAAACCCATCATGGATTAAAAAGTGGTCTTCCTCTGTGGACTCCAAACCAGGTTTTATGGCAATGGTATTTCAGTCGTTAGAAACAGAGGTAAAAAATTCACCAACAAAGAAGGACTGTCTAATGATCCACATGTAAGCAGACCATAGTTGACCCCAAATAGAAAGAACAGTATGTTGGATTCATTAATTATGGACCAGTGACCCCGAGGACCCAGGTACTCTGGCTACAGAAGCACTTGTATTCCTACTGGTTGGAACATGAACGCATTGGAAATGTCCAGTTGGCTACTTTCTGTGTGATAAGATGTCTGCAACAACACAAGCACATATAATTAGAAGTCATACAAGTCGTCACCAGCTTCACCCCACAAGAGCTCATGATGGTTGAGCACCTGGATGAAAGCGGGCATACCAGATTCATCGAAAATATACTATCCTACATTGGGGGATTCATTGTATCAAAACTGGTAAAGTTACTCACATGTTCAGCTTGTCAAATGTCAGACCGTGATTATTGTGGTGTTAATTCAGACGACTCCGGTTCAGCATTGTTCAGCATGTCACCACATGGGTAAAGTATATATAAACAACTTCAATTTTTTAATTTAAATTAGTTATTCCAAATGCAGTTTTTATCGATATTATTTTGTACAGAAACATGAACTTTACAAAACTCTGCAATCATTAAGACTGATTTGCATATAACACACACAAAGATAATTATTATGTTAGACTATTTCACGTTATTATTACATTAGACTATTTTTCACACTTGTTGTGCCAGCGACAACTAACGACCAAATGGAAACTAGCCTTAAGCAACCATCAGCATGCAGCATTTTCAATATATTATATATTTCAATGCGATTGTTTGATCTTTTATGAAGGTTGACAGCACAGATTAATGACACACATAACTGGTGTTTTGGCAAACTGTCATTTGATGGCTTGTGCATTTCTGGACAACTGTGAATTGCCACATGACTCAAATTTAACTATCAACATCTTAATCCGGACACTGCTACTATTTCAAGGGAAGATACGTATGCATGCATATAGACCTTTTGTATTATATTAAATTTCTTCGACTTTGCAGGTTTATATATGAAGCTACATATTAAATATTTCTATGCATGCCTGTGGGTTATGAAGCAGATGTCATGGCATTATAAGAGCTAGTTAACACTTATGCAAGTTGGCGGGGATAGATTTCCTTTAAATTTGGAAAGTCACAAAATTTCAAACTCGTATTTATACGAAATTTTTGAGCGGTTTTCAAGTTATCATGCAAGAGCGTTTAAAAACAGGTCAAAAATCTTAAAAATACTGGTCAGTATAACTAATCAGCGAAAACCTCTTCAGAATTTCTCTTATGTTGTCTTTAAGGTGTAGCTAATTAGTTACTTCGTCTAAATTATTTTGAAATTTAATAACATTTTTCTATTTAAGTGAGTATATTGGAGTGTTTTATCAAACATAGCTACTGTACGAAAAACCTATTGACATTGACGAAAGTAAATGCATGCATTAAATTTGCTTAAAAACTAACCCGCACTTCGCATGCACTGTATCCAAGCAAAACGAATCACCCAAATCTAATCACACTTGTCGATTACCTCTGATCCAAGTTAAATCGAAATAAGTTAAATGATAATAATATACATTCATGTACTATCATTCATGTATTTTTAATAGCTTGATAAACTGCCACCTGTTCTGTACCTACAAATGGACAACTGCTACTGCGAGTACAAGAATAAATTTGTCCTTGGATTCTTGGCTATCTTGGTGAAAATGGGTCTGTTCAGAAAGGTACTGTTCATATATTTTAGTAATTTTAATTTGTAGCCATGAATAATATAAATCATTGATCAGAATAGTAACGTTTTTGAAAATTAACCTCTCTCATTTTTACATTTTATTCAGATAAAGTACATTGACCAAATGTTCTCATGCTTCTCCCGTCATTTGGCGAAGCGTAGTGCAAGAACAATACCAGAGCTGTTTGCAGAAATGGAAAGTTCTTACACCCCAAAACCTTCATGAAAACAACTGCGGTGTATGTTTGATATTAAAAAGTGGATGGACGGTTATGTGGAGGTAAAATAAGTGGCCATGTCCATCAGCAACAATTCAAGTTTGAAATGAAAAATGGCGAATATACAATCGTCCAAAGCATCCCCAATGATTCACCGACCTTGATAAAACCATCCTTCCATCCATTAATTTTGACAAAAATCACACATGATCTCGTCAAATTTAAAGCAAAATTTGATGGCAGGACAATTGGTGGACAACGCTCATTAAAAATAATTTTGGAATCTGGAACTGATTTGCCAATCCCTTGGTGTCTAGATGGTCTACTCAACGTAAACCTTCGTCCACCTCTTCCAACTTCCGATCCAAGTGCTGATAAAAATGCTGACATGGAAATGAAAGCAACCGAAGCAATTGAGAAAATGCTTGAGAAAGAAACAAGCAATACTGAGGTAATATTGCAAATGATGACAGATGGACCATCGAAGTGGAGGTGATTATAAAAGCTAAGACGAAATAAATTTGCCTGCATGGAAGAAAAAACAGGCCACAACTACAGGTTCCTCTGTATTATGTTTGGTGTATTTCACAAAATCAGAATATCAATTCTCGATGCCCTAATATATATAGCTATATAAACTATAGATGTAAACACTGAGTGTAGTTCAATCTTTTCTCTATCTCTTAGATTAAAATTACTGAGAAAGGGAGAAAGAAATCGGAACCTTCAGGAGAAAAATATCAGCAACGCCAACAGCTAGGTCTTCAGGGAAAAGGAAACGAAAACAAGCAAAAGAAATGGCTTACATGCATGCAATGATATATAAAAAATTATTGGTATGTAGATCTTATGTACAAACATACATGCATGCAGCTATGTGCAATATGAGTGCGAATGTGCAATATGAGTGCGAATGATGGGGAAAATTCTTGTCTATAACATGTTAATTATTGAAGCGAAATTTGTTGAGACAACACTACATCGAGTACACATGCAGGCATATGCCTAAAAGCTTTAACATAAATTATGAACGTTTGTCTGCACCGCCACAGTATAGTCATAGATTCTTCCACTCTTAAGCCTGCAGCACAGGAAAGCTATGCCCATAAGGTTGAGCAAAAGATTATTTGTGTCGTTCCTCATGCATATATAATCAGTGTGTGCAGATTTTTGAATGTCACTGAATATAATAGGTCACTGATTGTTGTATCTTGTAATTATATGTATTTAATGCATATTTTCATTGTTTTGAACAGGTTCTTATATTCTACGACTACAACGGTCAGTAGAAAGTCATTATTGCGGTCAATCAGGTGGAACTGGAGGTCATTATTCTTAAAATAATAACCTCCTTTTCTGCCTCAATGACCCTAATAATAACGTCCTGTTCTATCTCACTGATTTTCATACATATGTTTTATTGCTTTTAATTACACTACAACAATCACATTTATTACAACGTTTCTTCAGATACCTCACTATTACTCATTTATGATTCAACAACATTTACAAGCTATCTTTACTTTTTTTCCAATCGTAATGTTACAATTTCCTCCACAAATATTTAAAACAATTCACCCGATAGCATTTGGATTTTCCTGGATCACTAAGCTATCTTCCTTTTCCTTACTTTTACGACACTCAACACCTTGAACTATTTTTGAAACTTCAACATGTTGCTTATCAGTTTTTTGTTTATAGCTATTCAGAGCTTCTGATCTATGCCCAGTAACACCTAATTAATTTTTTGTCTACACCTTCCTGAAATAATCTGGAGACAGTAGTCGCTCGCAAGGAATGATTTGTAAAATAACCTTTTACACCTGCCTTACTCACTCATCATGCATTTGACCATAGAATTTAGCTTATTGTGACCTAAATGCATTGCTGAAAACCAAATGCTTTTATCTTTAAACTTTTCCAATGGCCTTAAATAAAACCCTTTTATCATGCCTTCTTCAGGGCACCACACAATATATGTCTTAACAATATGCACAACACACCTTTCTCTACATTCAACATTCGCATAAGCCTTACAATGCCTTGGAGATAATTTCCTGTGTTTCAAGCCCCCTTGGTTCGTTTTAGACACCCCTTCACTATAAAGCAAGTAAGCCCTACCCATGCTATCATTGTGGAACGAAAAATTCGTCAAACTCAGCCTTCTGTGCTTGTCCCCTGCCCTCATACCATTAATTTAAGCCAATCAAATAAAACACCGTTCGTAATAGACTTTCCGGGTTTTCACTGCCTTTAAGATACCCTGCTCCCACAGCAATTTTTCAATTTCAACTGAAATAACCTCTGCTTGTTTTCGATTTAAACCCAAGTTGCTCTTAGCGGAACATTTCATTTCTATGTCTAACGATTTCCTTAGTTTTTCAAACTCTATACCCAAGAAAAAATTGACTTTTCTCCCTTTCAACTCTATGTATTTTTGAAGACAACTCATTAACTCATGCAATGTTTTTGGCGGGTACCGTATTCCTTGGTCCTTCCTTACTTCAGCAATGAATTGACTGAGAACTTCGTTTAAATCTTCCTCTGTCATCACATGTTGTTCCAAATGAAGCATAAGTATATCCCCAACCCGATATCTACTGCTTTCAGGCTTGTACACAGACCTACACCATTCCGCCCATACTTCATACAGTTGAAAAGCCCACATAGCTTTCTGTTTGGTGCTCTCTGGTGTAGATTGCGAAGCAAGATCAACCAAAGTTTTTTCTTCACCAATTTCAAACTGGTGGTCTCGTCTTTTGTCCTGATACATCGCTATATGAACAATAATCAATTTTAGGTGGTTTATTACTGCAGTATATAGTGTACAAATGCCAAGAAATCGACCAAATTCACTTATATAACTAGATGCTAACCTTTCCTACTTTTCAATTTAGTCGCCGCTGCGGATATAGAACCATAAGTCTCCGTCATGTCCGATGTTGTATTCTCTTAAACACTTTCACCTTCTTCCAACATGTCTACTGCCTGCGATAAAACATCATCCACACACGTGTTGACATGATTATCAACTGCCTTATCTAACATAAATATATACAAAGAATTTAGTACATATGTAAAACGGCTTCTCAAATTAACCCGATCAGATGCAGATGCTACATACACGAGTTCTAGTTGTCTTGTGTCGGAAAGTGTATTTGAAATATTTATGCCTGCATTGTTTTCTTTTACTTGTGCGTCGAATGCATATACGTATCAAATGCTATCTCACATTTTGCGTACACATGCACCATGCATGTACAAATAAATGAGAGAAAACAAATGAGCACAAGACAGTGTCTAGTTAAGTATGACCACAATGTATGCCTATAAAGAAGACTGAAAATCAAACAAAATTATATTATATAGGCATAATGTAATTTCATAATTGTAAATATTGCTTCCAAACGTAGTAGACTAATTTATATGTCGGCCTATCATCATGATCATTCATGTCAATTATTAATTAATGTATAGTGTTCATTTTTAGCCAAATGTTTCTGTCAACAAATTGAACTCCCTTTAAAAATCCTTACTTCCATCATGATACTGTCACTTTCATCACAGAATGCTTAGCAAAGTTGTCTCGTATAAAAGCCCCTAAAATCCTTATGCACATTGTCTCCCTTACTTGTTGAATGCATATTTTCACAGGTCTTTTGCACTTTTTGTGTATATTTCGTGAGTATACTGATAGCTGATTCAAAAATGTTTATTCCGACATTGAATTTTGTAACCCTACACGGTGACTCGTCATTTTAGCAAAGCGCACAAAATGATAATTTACTGCATTGATTATGAAGAAGGATCGCGCTAGTAAACTGGGCTTAATGGATGATTTAAACTTGGCTCGGAAGTTGGGATGGTATTGCTCAAGATATATACAAGGTAAAGGAATACTTATATTGTTTTCATGTGTTCGTTTGTAGTGATATGAATATATTTCTCTGCAACCAGCATATATGTATGTACGTACGTACGTACGTACGTACATACATATATGCTACGTACGTACATATATATATATATATATATACATATACATATATACATATACGTACATATATATATATATATATATATACATATACGTACATATATATATATATACATACATATATGTACGTACGTACGTACATATATATATATATACATATGTACGTACGTACATATATATATATATATATATATATTTTGTTTACAAAATAAGTTTTTGGTTTACAAAACACAAACAGTGCTCAATACCATATAGATAGAGCATATAATATAGTTTTTCATTTTACCTCAAAAAACCACAACAGTCTGTTTCATCCGTATAGGAATCATCAGGTGGTGAGTAATTGATTAAACAGGGTAATTTAGCATACTTACAACTTTATTGAAAAGGAAAGCAGTGCATTTTATGCAATAAATTAAAACAAAATTAATAGTAAATCATAGTAAATCAATTCTTCTCATTTCTTCAAACAAAAATTGCTTCAAAGGTCATTGTGTGAAACGTGATTTTCCAAATATACGCTGTTGAAGATTGAAATCTTGCTTATACCACTCCTGAAAAACAGCCATATGTTTGAGATCAGTGAGGTCCACCCATGAACCATAGTCACGCGCCTGTGATTACTGATGAACTTTAGACTTCGCCAGTGGCGTTCCTGGGCCATTTCTAGTGGGGGGGTGTAGCATCCCATTTTTACCGACGAAAAGGGCGTTTCCCTTTCCAATTGTCGAACATTACAATACAAATTTTTATAGGATAAAAGTTGTAATTTGAGTATACATATTTGGTAATTTTCAAGTATGGTACCTATTGCACATATCATATACCTTAGGAATTAATTAATAATAATTTTAGCAAAACTAGATTTTTATCATTCTTGATTTATATATAGACCACGAGTTAGCTACTTTATCCAACTCAAGTTCGTCTAATATATCTACAGATGAAGATAAAATCATCAAGTCGTCAAGACGGTTTTCTTTCATCGTTGATCGCAAATAGCTTTTAACAAGTTTTAGTTTACTAAATGAACGCTCATTACTTGCGACAGAAACTGGAATTGTTAATGCAAGCTGGTACGCTTTCGTCAGGTTGGGATAAAACTGTTGTTTTCCAAGTACACACTTCGCTGCTTCCTTCAGATTTTTGGCACCACTTTTCTCGATATCGGAAGATATTAACTTAATCTCTGCACACATAGCGTCTGGATCTTTGAAGTCCTGTGGAAATGCTGCGCATAAATTTTCCACTTCTTGCTTGGAACAATTGGGTAAATTTGCTGGAAGCAAAATAATTATAGGTAGCACAATATCAGATAAATATTCATCAATTTCGTTTATGTCCGATACAAGACGATCTAATACCTTAAACATTTCTTTCCGATAGTGTTGGCTAAAGCTAGGCACAGTAGCAGTGGCAAAATTTTCGTCGAAACGGGCAGGTGCTCTCCGTGGTCGGTGTCGTTTTGAAAATTCGTACTCCACATTGATTCCATAGGACTCGCATTTCTCGGTTGCTGCTGATATAATTCCCTCCATAGCAACATCATTTTCGCGCATGCGAAGCATTTCGTTTCGAGTTTGCTGTAGTACTTCGACACTTGCTAGGATATCTTGCTCGATTTCTTGCACTTCCATCACCACAATCTTCGCTTTGTAAAGCACATTCTTCATAAACAAAAGACTGACATAAAATTCGAATGACTTTAATTTGTCTAATAAATTTGTGGCGGTCTTTTTGGCATCACCATCTGTTTCATCACACTCGTGTATATCGTGAAGAGTGCCAATCATCGTTTCATAACTGACCCATACAGCTTTGATTGACTCAGCTCTGCCAATCCATCGAGTCTGCGAAAGATTCTTCATGATGAGCCCTTCCTGTAAACTTTCGATTTTGCTCTTTAATTTTCCGAATCTACTTGTGCTTTTTGTTAGGAAGTTATAAAGCTCTTGCAATGTGGTAAAAAACTCCTCGATCATAACGGAAGATTTACAGGAATATTCGACGCAAAGATTTGTTTTATGACCAATGTAGGGTATTTTTCACTCCAAATGCTCACTTAACTTCGCTTGTTCCCCATTGTAAACCCCGGACATCGATACCGCCGATACGGGGCTTACCGCAGTGTGCCATGTCATTGGCCATTTGGCCCACCCACAAATAATGCAAATTCACTAGATGTTTACACAATCGTATCGTGACAGTTTGCTTTTTCAAAACGCTTTAACAAAATGCCAGAAATGAGTAAGATCACTAAGATGTGCTGTACGCGAGTCAGCCGACGCGTATGCATCATAGTAGGTGACGCGCTATGTGTACAAGTTTATTTTTAATTTACAAAATTTGTCACACAAGAATTAGACAAGCATAAATTACGTAGTACTTTTATACATGAAAGATGTTGAGTTAAGGCGATTATATTCTGATTCTAAATGTGCAAATTAGTTTATTATTTGTCTATGCTTTATATTTTAGTGCTTATATATAATTAATATATACATATAATTTTTGTTCATTCAGCTAAAAGCAATTGCGCGAAAGAACCGACGACCGTAACGATTTTGAAATGCGATGTTGTATAATTTACACAAATACACAATACGGTGAGCCGGTGAATGCTATTAAATCGCGCATCGATTATCGGATTATATATTATATTATATTATTGTTGGCAGATACATTACGCAAATACAGGATTAGCGCAGCGCGTGCTGACGCAATTTAACCGACCACAGGATATCAATGTAAAACCACTATCGAATAACGTATTTCTCAATAAACATTATTCTGTTAGACATGATCGAGCATTTAATCGCCAGCAGAAATCTTGAATTCTTGATTTACCAACGAAATACCAGATGAAATTGCAGAATAATTGCTTCAGTTTTAATAAATATTTTGTTACTTCTCATTTTAGTATTTTACCGACGATGAATTAACTAGTTTACCGACAAGCCTTCAATTTTCCGATTTTACCGACAAACTAAGAGAAAACTGGGGGGGTGTAACACCCCCCCACACCCCCCCGCCCGGCACGCCCCTGGACTTCGCTAATGTTTTCCTTTCCTGGGTGTAAATAGCCAGGAGGAATTAGTACCCTCTTCCCCGGAATAGAGCTCCGCGCTGTTGGTTCGGGGATTAAAACATCCACAATCCTTAACGTCAAATGCAGTTTGTCGACAACAACAACATGGTCAAGGTCAATGTGTAATAATGGCTGTCTAGCACTACAATAGTTATTTTTAGCTTTACCAGCCACGCCAATGATTTCTTGTATTGTGCACTTCAAATGGTGCTGAGTTGTAATGACTGAGATCATAGGACATTTTCCATCTCATCCTTATGGACTTTGCACCATATGCATAAATGATTGCAAATAGCATTCAGCAAACCAAGAACCATTAGGAGGAATTTGTAGTCCCCACCCAATAATATCTCGAAGTTTATATTCTTATCACCTACTTTTATCTGTTTCACTTGGTTTTAAGTTATTGATGTTATCAAATACTACACCAAAAGCCTCTCTGAGAACCTCATACTTTTCTGCTCCTTTTACCACTGCAAAACTGTGGTTGCCCTTTGAAAAAAAATGTGCTCTAGTCATTTGGGCTCCATCAGCTGAAAATTTAATCTTCACTGGATTTTCATTGAAAATCAACCTGGCATCCTTCAAACATGCCAGGTGTCTTTGAAATTGACAACAATTTATTTAGTGGATCATATATTTGTTTGACAAGGTATGACTGTTGTAATGAATCATTCAGCATTGTTATTTCATGATATAATTAATCGCTCACATAAGATCTGCCGATCAGAAACAAAGTTTGTTCGACCTTGTTCTTTTCAGTATCAGAAAGAGCATCAAAACGATGCAATACTGTCGCACTTAATTACTTGTGAAATTTGACAAGTTGTGTTCTTTTATTGCTATATTACTATTAATAATTTAAGTTATATATCAGCCAATTATAAGAATATAAAATTAAAGAAGTGGCTGTATACGTCCAAAATCCATATGAATTGTGAAAACATATTATTTCTTCTGAGGTGGCATAGGTCAATGAATCTTAAAATAAGATACTAACCCTCATGAAATTCATACAGCTCGTTAAATTTGTCCACTTGTCACTAACGTTTTACAAGTGGTGCCTGGTCAAATGGTAAATGGACCCGTTAAATTTGTGCAATTTTACGACGCACGTCTACTAGCGATGAACGTTTCACAACCAAAGTCTCATGGTTTAATCGTGACTATAAGACACACACTTTTTTATGTTTTCTCATGATCTCACGATTAAGTCCCCAAATCTCACAATTTTCGGCAAAATCTCTGCTAAAACCACAAGTGATTTCAAACACCCATGGAAAAAAGAAATATGCTATTATTTTGTGAGACTTGACAGTGGAAGCTACTGAAGCCATCAAGAAAAAACAGCCTAGTTTTAACATTTGTCATATTGAGCAAACCTGAAAATCTCACGATTTTTCAGTCAATCTCACGACTTTTTAGATAGTAATTCACTATTTCTGCTACTCACGGGTTGGCAGGTCTGCAACAACATCAAAGACCTTGTTTAGACTTGTTAAAAACATGAAACCGCCTTGTCTTTGAGTCCAGCTCAGTAAAATAAATATTGTCAGACATTGTTTGTAGTGTATACCTATAAGGACCACATGACAAATAAATTTATAGATTGCCAGAAATGTATTTTGTTATTTTGTTTATATACCTTTCTATATAATGACTGCAATGAACTACACATTTCCCTGAGAGATTTGTCAATTTCGTTCCTAACTACAGGACTATCACAAAATGCAAATACACCAGCAGGGATAGAGCTTTCAAGAAGATCAAAATAACTTTTCCTTTGCTGAGTTTGCTTGGACCCAGACAATTCACTACCAAATTTTTTAAAACTGGGTATGGAATATCAACAGCAAATAAAGCTTTCCTAGCACATAGTCAACCTATTTGACACATTTCAGAGACAGACTTTTGATATTTAATTTAAATTGCAAATAACCTTTCGGAATATTAATATATCTGACATTCTGTCAAGCCAAACTTCACAAAGAATTCGAGCCTGTTAGTCTCCCTAAGACAGTGGTTATCCGTTAAAAAGCATGTAATTATAAACATGGCAGAGATGAAGGGAGAACGAAATAGAAAAGTCTTTACTAGTGAATGCTGTGTTCATTTGAATAGGAGAATTTTTGTTCAGTTTTTTCCCGAAAACGGTTGGTTCATTGGAAAAGGCCTCATTAGGGCACACTGTGACTCAATGGTTTAAACTTATATATACATTTCTTGCAAATTTGCTTAATGTATATCCTACCAATTTATAACTGTTCAATAGATGTAAAAATAGTAAAATTATTTTTACAGCTTTGTTACACATGTAGTTATTCAGCCACCATTCAAAGATTTTCAGGAATTTTTTGGGAGAGGGGGTAATCACCCCCCTTGTACTGTATAATAAGAATATTTATATCAGTAATCTATGTAGTTGTACTAGTCTTACATGATATTTTCTCCATTTCCATGACTGTTTAAGTGCTCATGAGTGTAACATACAGTATGGTTGCAACATGCTTTCAAGTGTTTAATGGCTCAATGTTATGTTGCTCCATAAGGCCACATAAAATAAATTGCTTGATTCTCATCACTACACTTTGAAAATGTCGATGAGGCGGGAGGTTTATATTTTATATTTATATAATTTAATATATATCAATATTAATAAAAGTGTCACAAACTGAAATAAACATATTTCTCCACGAACAATTAATGACTGGCCCTTGAACTGAATGCGAAGTTCTGTTAAAATGCAATGAAATTTCTTTCAAGGTTCTATTTGTTTGAAATTGGCAGTTTAAAATGGCACTAAGAACCCAATATAAAATATAAAAAACTTAACTGTCTTGAAATATTTTGTCGGGCGGTACTTTTATATTGTATAACAAAATATAAAAAAATTTCACACAGCTCTTAAAATACAGTCGGGCGGTGATGAGAATCAAGGAATTTATTTTGTGTGGCCTAATGGGACTTTTTGCTTGACAACATGCCTCTAAAGCCCGATTCACAGTTAGTGATTTTGTTGATGATTTTCTCATCCTGACAGATTCAAATGAGTGGGCTTGCACACAATTGGTTTTCACAAGTATATGCTTCCACGCTTTTACATGTTACTCATCTAGTCGTCACCCCCCCCCCCCAGCAGAAGAAATATTTGCCGACAAAAGATTTGCTGACTGAGAACCTGAATTAAGATCATCTCAAAATACATCTCAATATGAAGATGGCTTACTTCCACATAAACACATTCTAATTTTATCCAGTAATTATTTGACAGAATACTAAGGACAATATTCAATATATGAATAAAACATATATGCCACCATACTGCATAATATCACCAAAATATTTACAAATAAAGTAACCTTGGATTTGTAAACATTGCATTGCCAGTATATATAGGTGCCATATAACTAATGCATACATGTCATAAATTGTTATACAATCTAAATTCACTTAATATACCAACCAGGCAGTTACATATAATATTATTTCACATTGTAACTTTATCACAAAGAAATTATACTGAATCGACTGGATATATTAAAATAATACATACTGGATAAATAAAACATTGCTAATATTTCACTGTAATATATATTCGATCACAATAAATTTACATATACACACTTTGCATACAAGTAGTTCTAAATATTTAATAGAAATTAGATTCAGTCTCACCTTGCAGGTATTATATTTAGCAAAGCCCTTATATAAAGCGCAGGTCTATCTTTCTGGACGTTCGTATATGTTTTCTATTCCAACTTTGCTTGCTGTCCTCCCGACCACAATGTTGATTCAACAACAAAATCTCGCTTAAAACGTCTTCTTGAGAGTTTAAGCACCAAAAAATTTCACTAAACTTCGTACTAGAAGGCATGTCGAACAATGCACATGGTGAGAAGTTTCCGAACAATTCCCGATTTAAGCCATTTTCATAATATTGCACAACAAAAACATGGCCACCGTGGCTCACATGATAAAATCTCGGCCTGTGATTGGCTTGACACGCTCCACCGTGGCTCAAAGTGGCAAGAAGTTACTATATTTAGTAACATCCGAACCGCGGACCGTGGCTCAAAATTGCAGTCGCATTTTACAAACATTTTACGAACTAAGAATGATGAACTTCAAGTAGTTCTTGGTTATCGTCGTAGCAAACATTGAGGGGTTTTCCCTACCTCCTCGACAGGCGTTTTTGAGGGGTTTTCCTGAGGTTTTGAAAGGTTTGACAGTTCAGGAAGTACATCTTTTGAGATATTACGTTTTTATTCCGCGATTTTGTTGAAAATCAAATAACAGTAAGATATAACGATACAAGTATGTATTTGTTTAAATTTAAAAGGTTTGGGATGCGTTTATATGTATAAATATAAATGATCACTTCGTCCTTATATAGACCAAGTTAGAGAATATGACGATTTAGTAAAAAATCTGACCGTGGCTCAAGCCACGCTTGCCACCCCCTGGATCCACCCCTGACCATGTGATATATTTTATTACGTGGAAGTATGTGATAGCCACCATTTTCACTCTAAATTATGTTTGTCAGTTATTGTAGTGTGTAAATAGATGCATGGAATAATGAAAGCGTTGCCTGGAATAGAGATATTTACAAAATACTACATTTTCTATATAAAACCCACTATAATATCTGCCATATCAATTAACTGGCATGAAATCTGCCATACTGTCCTGCATTTCTGGCCATGGCATTGCCAGAAATAGAAGACAGCCAGCAGAATGGATCACAGTTTCAGATGTCGCTTTGTGTACACCTTGTGTGCATGTGTGTGGGTAAACCACAAAAGCATGCTTTTCAGTTAGAGATGGTGTCTGTGAGGTTCACTAGTCATAGTATAGGCTGTTATCATGCTTTAAATGATCAATCTACCTGCAAGGCTTACAAATAAGAACAAAGATATGTATGAAGTTGAAAGGATTGTTTGTTCAAAAACGTTGCAAGGAAAGCTCAGTAAACTACTTTAATATTGAATATTAATGCTATACTTTATCAGGGTTCCAAATGAGGCCAGCTGTGCCTGGGAACCCAATCTCATAAATTTTCCAATTTTAGCCAAAAAAAGGGTAAAAATTGAAAAACTAGGCAACCAGAAACCGTAAACTAGGACGCCCTGATATAGGTCACACAAAATCGGTTGTCAGTCTGCCAATTTTAATTAACCGTATATATAGCTGTTTTCGTAATATATTAATAATCTCTGTTTTAGGAATGTTTTTATTCTGTCAACATATTTTGATTTAGATTAAAATTGTGGGTAATTGTATTGTAATTGTCATTAATTATATTGGTATAATGCAGCATGCCAATTACCATCAGCTGGTATCAAAATCTTGGCAATGTCCAATGTTACAATCTGGTTTTTCAATAAACAATGAAAAGTTCTTCAACCATGCACATATGTCAGTGACCATTGCTCTGCATTCTTGAGAATTGAAGCATTTCAAATCGTTTTTAAGAATCTGTTTGCTTTAGAAGATGCATCAGCTGAATGTTTGTTTACCTGCAGCCGGAAGACATTTACACAAAAAGGGTCACACAACATTGAAACCTTAATGTCACTGTTCACAATTATATCTATCATCTGGTCATTACATATAAAAATTGTTATTATACATTGTGATTGGTAAAAGCAATTTGATTGGCTAAGAGCTTACAGTTAAATCGCGCAATCACGCAACCTACACAAAATTCAGTTATCTGCTAGCAGATAACTCAGTTATCTGCTAGCAGATAACTGAATTTTGTGTAGGTTGCGTGAAATTGAATGAGTGTATATTTCAAATGAGTGTACATTTCAATTTTCAAATGAATGTACATTTCATAATTGTAATGTTTACATTAACAAGTAAATATTTTAATATGTTAACATCTTAACGATAATATGTTTCTTTTATACTTTTTATAATTTAACTGTTGGACTTCCGGAGACTTGTTTATAGAAACGTTTTACTTGAACAGCTTTGCCAGAAATCATATTGAATATAACGCTTACCGAGACCTTGATCATTTTGCATATCGCAAAAACCGAATTCAATCATTGTTTTATTATACATTTGAAGAATAATAAACATAGTATAAAAATACTATGTTTATTATTCTTCAAATGTATAATAAAACAATTATTGAATTCGGTTTTTGCGATATGCAAAATTATCAAGGTCTCGGTAAGCGTTATCAGCCTCGCCTTCGGCTCGGCTGATAACGCTTACCTCGACCTTGATAATTCCGCATATCACAAAAACCTCATCCAATAATTGTTAAATATTATCACAAAATATACTTCTCTAAAATGCTATTTCAGTGATGGATACATTTTCCAGAAATTAACTAACGCTGTGTAATTATGGGGCATCCATCTTGTACCTCTGAATCAAGTGCAAATCCCTGTCGTTCCTAAAGCCTAGATGGAAGATATGATTTATAAAATATTTGGCAAGGCTCCATTAGCAGCCAATTTATGTACTTTTTACCAGATGAAATATCTTGAGAATAGAATGAAGTTGGTCTATATTTACAAATGAAAGCAAGCTAATAAATTAACACTACCCTGTGAACATTGTCTCAGCATGCTTCGATTAACAGAACTATTGTGATCGAAGTTGTATATATAATCCAAAAAGGCAACTTTGCCTGCATGGTATTTGATATCTGTAAATGCCAGCTCAAGTCGATGTGCCATACAATCCAGAGGTTATTCAAAGGTTGACTTTGTTTTAAAAGCCCATGTTAAACCCTGCTCCATCTGCCCCAAAACCAACCATCGTATTGCAGAGGTTTGCTTCCATGAGACATACCCCTTCTCAATCAACTGGGTTACATTTTCAGCAGTTGCACGAGAAACATTCTTTAGTGCTAGAAATTTATTGGATATCTCCCCCTTTTCACCAGTAGTGTAGTCCTGCAATGTTAACAAGGGGCTCTCGAAAGGTGTCCTGA